>VSMD01000409.1:0-122102 GCA_008750895.1 Mirza zaza
TGTAATCCTAGCACTCTGGGAGGCCAAGGAGGGCAGATTGCTCAAGGTCAGGAGTTCGAAACCAGCCTGAGCAAGAGCGAGACCCCGTCTCTACTATAAATAGAAAGAAATTAATTGGCCAACTAATATATATAGAAAAAATTAGCTGGGCATGGTGGCCCATGCCTGTAGTCCCAGCTACTTGGGAGGCTGAAGCAGGAGGATCGCTTGAGCCCAGGAGTTTGAGGTTGCTGTGAGCTAGGCTGACGCCACAGCACTCACTCTAGCCTGGGCAATAAAGCGAGACTCTGTCTCAAAAAAAAAAAAAAATTAGTGAAATGCAGTGTGGGTTAAAGATATGCTTTTCTTTTAAAAAACGGGACAAGGGCAATTGAGCCAGCTGAGGGGTGAGCTCCCAGGCAGCCAGCGGAAGGGAAGAGGCCCCCCCCCAAAGGCTGAGGACCTGGAGGCTCCCCCAAGGCCCACACCCCCAGGTGCAAAGGCCTACATCCTTCCCAGACAACTCCCCAGGGCGTTTCTGAGCCTGTGGCCCCAACCACCCCAACAAGAATAACCTGTGAAATTTCTTTGTTTTTCTGGGTCTCAGTTTTCTTTTAAATAGAGATTTTTAAGACAGTCCCCTTTTTGGTGCAGGTTTCTGTTTGTTTGTGTTATAATCATAGAAGCCTTCCTCCTTCTGTTCTTTGTGTTCTGTCATTCTACCCACATTCTTCACCTGACAGGAGGCGAGACTGATCTGAGGAGGGGTGAAGAGTCCGATGCCATGCAGAGTCATGAGCTAAATGTCACCGTGGCACATGCGTCTGTCTCTCTCTCGCTGGCTCTCTGATTCTCTGTGCCCATCAATGGAGACAGGTGGCCATGATCCTCTGTATCGTTGCCTGGGGAAGAGTCTCCTTTGTTCTTCAGGTCAAAAGGTGGTGAAGGGGCAGCGCAGGATCACTGTGTCCCTGGCCCTGGGGACATCTTCCAATCCAGCAGACCTGCTTGTGCAGCCATAAAGGCTATTCACAGATAGTCAGTTTCTCCTCCTTCAGGGCACAGGGTAAGACTATATTTCTCTAAGTCCCTGGAAGTTAGATTTCGCGTGTGACTGGCTTTGGCCAATGAGATATAAAGAAATGCTTTAAAGGCCAGTGAGTTGTACACCCTGTTTCTCTCCTGCCATCACAGTAATCATGGAACTCCACGTCGAGATGAGCCTTCCTCAGTCTAGGTCCCCGCATTCCCACAATGAGCAGAGCACTCCTAACGACTGGATTGGACATGTAGAAGAAGTAAGAAATAAATACTTGTCAACGGAAAAAAGCCAAACTCTGAAAAATAATTTTAAAGAGATTTATTCTGAGCCAAATTTGAGGAGCATGACCCAGAGCCACTGCCAAGAGGCCTTGGGCAAGTGGACTGTTGTGACTGGGTTACAGTTTGGTTTTTATATATTTTAGAGATAGGGCTTACGGGTAAAGCCATCAATCAATACGTGGGAGGAGTACATTGGTTTGGCCCAAAAAGGAGGGCCATCTCGAAGCGGGGGAGGGGGGGGGGGGCTAACAGGTTATAGGTGGGTTTAAAGATTCTTTAGATTGTAATTGGCTAAAGACATGAAGCTTTGTCTAAAGACTTGGAATGTTTTAACATAAACTGTTTACCAGAGATAAGCCACCATTTGTTGCATAAATTGAGGACCTGCAGGTTTGTCTTGCATATACTTAGGCCTGTTAATGGGTTACAAAGGAAGTCTCCAAGAAGGGAGGGGGGCATGATATAGCATGTCTGACCTCCCTCCTCCTGGCAGGCAACTTTGCCCTAGAATATTCCTTTGGCCACAAGGGAGTCCATTCAGTCAGCCGGTGGGAGGAGGGGGGGTGAGCATTTTAGTTCACATACTTTTGCTATATTAAGCCAATGATACTTTAGAGATGTTTGCCAGCATAGAATAACCTATCCTGACTGTCCTAATACATTAAAAAAAAAAAGCTAATGTTCAAATTGGGCTCCTACTTGTCCCTGTGTCTATATTTCAACTGATGTGAAATTCAGCGGAGGAGCATGATTTATTGTCCAATCTTCCCGAGCACTCTCTATCTGTCCAAATCTTATCCGTCCTTTAGAACACGGACTTCCCATATGTCTTAATATTTTCCTTTGCTCCCTCATCTTAAAGTATTTTTTTTTCCTCCTGTGAACTGGGCAGCTCCTCTGAACTAGGCATACTAGATGTAACTAGGGTTACATTTTAACTTAAAGATGTAACCCATGCCCATCTCTATCAATATGGGGGAAGGAAAAAAAAAAAAGAAAAAGAAATGAAGATGTAACCCGAATGCCTCCAGAAGCCAGGCAGGTGGCATAAATGGGGAATTGAGAAACCACGGAGAATGTCTTCCTTAAAAGGTATTCCAGAAAAGGTATTAAAACAGAAAAGAAAAACTCCATTCTGCCAGACAAATAAATATAGTTCTGGTATGCCAGGCTGGGACCTTTGTAGAATTCATAAGAAATTCCCTTATTCTACTGATGTTTTAGACTATTATTTTGAAATTTTATCTTTCCATCCCTGGCACATAGTAGATGCAAAATAAACAGTAATGAATAAAATGTGTTTAAATTTTTAAGTGATTTCCTACTTATATCCCCAGCAAAACTATAAGCTCCCTGCAAGAAAGGATTAGGTTTGACTAAACAAATGTACTGCATAGATTCTGATACACTGCTTTCATAAACATTTTTGATATAATCTACTTGAGATCTTAGATGGAAATGGAAGGTACATTATAAATTATATTTATAATTAGTATAGTGTAACATATTTGGTTAGTGTGCCTTAGACATGAAGTTCTTCTTCCCTTCTTGGAACAACCCATGTTATGGAAAAGAAATGGTCAGTACCAATTATGCAATTATCTTTCATAATGTTGTTGTCCCCACCTCTGGGTGGGCTGGGATGGAGGAAGGACCAGACAGGCTAAAGGGCTGTTCTCTGGTTGATGAAGAACTCTCTATGGCAGCAATTCCTTTGGGAAGTTTCTGGGCTTCATTTGACGTGGTGTAGGCCACCAACTGGCTTAGAAGCAACAGATAATTCTTCTTTAGAAATAAAAAAACAACAAATTGGTATTAACTGATTAACACTTAAATGCACATATAGTAATAACATTCACTGGGGTGTCGGGCAGATGGGGGGTAAGAGTGGATGGATATATTCACACCTAATGAGTGCAGTGTGCACCATCTGGGGGATGGACATGCTTGAAGTTCTGACTTTGGTGGGGCAAAGGCAATATATGTAACCTAAACATTTGTACCCCTGTAATATGCTGAAATAAAAAAAAAATTAAAATAAATAAATAAATAAAAAGAAATAAAAACCCAGTGTCAGTCCTTATGCATGGGCTCCAATCGCTACTCCACCAAGATCAGACAAAGAAGCTTTTTTTATGGAGATTTTGGGAGTTAACTTCTGTCTTAGTGCTTTTACCTATTTCAATTTCATTCACTCATGTGCAGTTAAATTCATTCTTTTTGATGGTTTAAGAATTCTCGTTAGTATACAACCATCACTGTAAAACAAGTTTAAAAAAAAATCAATCAAGCCTACTAATGGCCTCCAGAAACATCATAAGGGCTGTTTTCTGTCAGAAACATGCCTGCTCTCAACAAGATTTTTTTCAGTATTGTGCCACGTTTTATTTTATTATTTTAAAACACTAATCTAGCAGAGAATAACAAAAAATTCAATAGCAAAATTGTTCTGACTTTGGCAGAAAAGTGTTGCACAGTAATATTAGAACCTGGAAGTTGACTCCACCCAGAGAGTGTCTGGTTGCCACCCTACTGTCTTATTCACTCTCATCTGTGAGTTAAGCCACTGTGCCCCCCACACCCAGGCCCTGAGATACACACATTCTCATAGCATCGGAAGCATCGCCACTGTCTCCATCATCACACCTTTCCTCTGTTGGCGTATGTGTATTGGACTGGACTAGGGCCTGGAATCCAAAGAGACCCAAGAGGATATGACTTACAGATCCCTGATATGGATTCAAGTCCCATTTTTGATGCTGATGTGCTGGGGTGTTTCTCAGAGCTCACACTTAAAGCTGGCCCTCTTGTTTGCCTAATGTAGCCTGCATTCCTGATCCCATTTTCCCCAGAATCACTATTTGGGTGCAAGAATCTTCTCCATCAGTCTCTGGCTTTAGTCACTGTAATGTCTGCTCCTCCCTTACCTGAGTTATTGTTCAGGACTTAGCTTAGAGTCTACTAACTTTGTACCATGAGTCAATCCTTCACTGCTATTACTTTATACTCCTGAGACAGAGGTAGCCTGTTTTCTTCCTAGTCCTCCTTGCATTGCTACCCATGCTATTCCTCCTGCCTGGAACATGCATTAGATCCCCATCCACCCTCTCTGAGGAGTGTGCTGTTGGGAGTAGAAGATGTAGGTAGGTCTCACCTCTAAACATCTTCCTGACCACTTCTCCCCACTCCCCAAATACTGTAAGATATTCCTTCACTGTTCATCCAGCTCATTCTTCAATCTTTTCCTCAACCTCACCATCAGCTTTCCTTGGATTCTCCCTCTTCTTTGCCAGGCTGAACTAGCTGAGAGTACTATCCATTATTTATCTTTGTGCCCCAAGCCTGATGCAATGAAGAAATGAATGAATAAACAAAAGAGTTTCTGCCTTCTTTACCTACCATTTTATCCTGACAGCTAATTTCTCTTGAAATTTAACACAATATTTAATAGTTTGAGAATCTATCTGAAAAACTAAACAAATGAAAATATAAAACACTTTAAGAAAAAGAATAATTGATGAATGAATACAATTAATTGCCTGCTTTTAATTAAAAGTGATTTTAGTTGGAGCCCAACCATCTTTCAAAGCAGAATAAGACACTGAATCCCTATGGCCAGGGATCTGACAGGCTGTGAATCCACAGAGGTGACTGACTACCTTTGGGGGATTTCAATTATTGGAGGGAAGTCATTTGCTCTTTAAAAGTCAGTATCAACAGCACACAAAGATGCTCATAAATTTTAAGACTCTGACCACCAGTAGTGTAACCACAATGAATTTTAGGCACTGGAGTCCAGGGAACCTGGAACACAGATAAATCTATTTAATTGTTATTCTTCAAATAAAGAAATATTTTTGCCTCATTTGAAGATAATCTACACTTGGCATTGTATTTGGAAGCCATTATCCATGGCCCTTCTGGGGCAAAAGTGCCCCGAGAAGCCATGGACTTGAGTTGTGGGCAACTTAATTAATGGGAATGGCCTCTAACGGCAACCCAAAACCATGAATAATGCCCACCTACCTTTTTCACAGTTTAAAATAATGAGATTAATGAACCACTTCCTTGGGAGACTAGAGAGAGTCAGAAGCAAGATTATTTCCTCTACTGTGGGCTGCTTTCAATTTGTACCATGGTCTGAGGTTTAAACGGGTGGAGTGGAGGTCTGAGGATTCGAGAAGTTTTTTCCATAACTGATAAAACACATCAAATTATCTAAAGAGACACAGACAAATCTACCATTGTAATGAGATTCAATGCTATTCAAGAACCTGTACTATATGACAAACTGATGCTATAATAGAGACAGAAGGCACAAAGGTGGACAGGAGGCTGTCCTTGCCACCAAGGAGCTCACAGTCTAGTATGTAAGACAAGGTCTTAATTAATAATTATTAGCAATAAATAAATAACACTTTAAATATAGAATGGTGTTTCCAATAAGAGATAAATAAAGCACATGATTTATTGAGAGAAGGAAGTAATTATCTATCCAAAATGTCAGGGAAAGCTTTACCTGGGAGGTGATGGAGAATGGACTTCGAAAGATGAATAAGAGTTTTCTGAGTGAAACAGTGAGAGAGTATTCTTGGCAGAATGACATCATATGCAAAGGCAAAGAGGCTTGAAATATTACAGTGTGTTCAGCAAACTACAGAAAGACTGGAAGTTGAGAACAAAGATAAATAGCAACTTCGAGTTCTCTTACCCTTGGGGCATCCCCATTTGAACATATAAAATGTAGAAATGCTTGACCAGATTGCTCTTGGGCTTCATGGGGATGAGGAGAGGGTCATCCATGAAATTATGGTTCTCACGTTGTTTCTAAAAAGAGTTTGATAACTTGTTGCTGTGCCTGTAATGCCAGCCCCATGGATTAGTGATCATCCATGGGGAGAAAACTTCAGAATCAGGTTAAACTAAGGGAGAGTGTTTGAAAATATGTTTGAGAAGGGATGAGGACTTAGGACTCAGCATATCTGAAGAAATAACTGATCAGATGACCCTCTAGAGATAAGCTCCTGGAGTGGATCTATAAAAAGAATGTTACTGAGTCACCCTTCTAAGCAGAAGTAGTTCCAGGTCTTCTTAGATGGCATGGGTTCTCTGTGTAGGTGGGGTATGTACACTGTAGTGAAAGCTTTATTTTAACCATTTTCGTTGGCTGTTGCATTGCTGCTATAAATATATGTATGCTGTACATCACTCAGAGCACATAATCACAGAGCTCTGCAAGGTAAGCAGAGAACAAGCAATTTGCCATTATCTTCTTGGTGACAGATAAACATGAGGTTTGTATGCAATAGTGGAAACTACGAGACAACCCTGTGACAGGGACTAAATCATACATACATGTGTATATGTACTCATACACACCCCCTTAGGTAACTATATGGAACACCTGCAAACATACTCATGTTTTTACTAGATAGAATTATTTTTATTATCGCCTTACCAGGTACTGAAAAGATTTTATGCCTGAAAATGGCAGCAAAAGCAAATCCACATCCATCACCATCTCCTTTTCAAATAGACTTGAGTTTAATAAATAAAGGATAGTGAAAATTGCTTCTACCAACCCAGGATTTAGTACTGTATACTCTAAATCACTTGATTCAGTTCTTTTAAAAGTTTTCTTACTATCTGTAAATTCAGCCAGTCTTCTGCATAGTGAATCTTTCCTTGGTGAAATTATAAAATGTATGCTATATTTCTAATTAATTGCCTCTTATTCTTGTTAGCCACTGAACTCAATTTCTACCCCAGGAGCTTTTCTCAGAGTTAGCTAAATTGTTATTGGATGCCAGAATTATACTTTCAAAGGAATTAGGTAGACAAGAAGGTACAATTGGTTTATTTTTCATGAAGTAGAAAAGGTAATGGAAAAATCTCACCAAATAACAAGATATATTTCAAAAAGGAAGAAGAAGAATGACCTTAGCCTTGCAAAACGGCTTTCTAAAATTATGCTCAGTTGTTTTCAGAAAGCTTATTTGGTTGATAAAGTCAAGACCAGCCCACTGTGCCTCCTGCTTCTATAGTCTTCTAGTTTACCCCTCCTTCTACTTTACCATACCTCAGAAGACTGGGTGAACGCAACCAGTTATTTACTTATGATTGGCATAAATGTACATTTCTGTTTTAAAAAATGAACTTTAAGATGAAAGAGAAATTGGAAAAAAGCTAAATTTATCTTAGACCACCTGTTTGATTTTAGTTAACCCAACCTAATTGTGTGAGGAGTTCTGAGTTATATTAACCAAACATACACATAAGCCATTTCTGAGATTTGTCACTCTTTTTAGAGGCAATTGGCACCAAGGTTTAGGTGAGTAAATTGATAACTAGGACTCTTTATATTAACATAAA
The DNA here is from genome assembly GCA_008750895.1 of Mirza zaza. Classification (NCBI taxonomy): domain Eukaryota; kingdom Metazoa; phylum Chordata; class Mammalia; order Primates; family Cheirogaleidae; genus Mirza; species Mirza zaza. Next base: position 7,675 of record VSMD01000409.1, read on the forward strand.
GCAAACAAACAAACAATAAGTGGCTAGATCAGCCTCAATGACTTCCGTAAAATCCTCCAATTGCCTTCATGCAGATATCAAAACACCAGCCTGCCTCATATATCTGCTAAGGAGTCACATGAAACTCTATGAAGATAGAGTTTCTCCAACTCTCTGATCAGAAGGAGCAATTAGCAATTAGAGCACAGATCCCCAATATTAGGAGGACAGAATCTTTCTTGCCCACCCTGGATCCTACAAGCTGTGTGCTAATTATTCCTAGAACCATGGCTCCCTTTCACAGGACTGTGGGTGGGAGATGAGTAGCTGATACTCTGCTAAGAGCCAAAATTAACTGCCATTTACAGTTTACACACACACACACACACACACACACACACACACACATATATATATATATATATATATATATATATATATATATATATAAAGAGAGAGAGAGAGCAAACTCTATGGAAGAGGGAGAATCTGATCTCCAGAGCCACTACATTACTATATATAAATCTCTAGTTTTCAGCAAAACCACAAGACATACAAAGAAACAGAACAATATGACCCATTCAAGAGAACAAAAAAAACAAACAGAAACTGTCCCATCAAAAGACTTGATGGCAGATCTAATAGACAAAGATTTTAAAACAACAGTCTTAAAAATTCTCAAAGAGATAAAGGAAGACATGAAGATAGTCAAGAAAATGATGTATGAACAAAATGGAAATATCAATAAAGAGACAGACAACTTAAAAGAAACCAAAAGAAGTTCTGGGACAAAAAAAAATGTAACTGAAATGAAAAATTCACTAGAATATCAAAGGAAGATTTAAGGAAGCAAAGAAACAAATCAATGAACTTGAAAATAGGACGATAGAAATTATTGACTGAGGAACAGAAAGAAAAAAAAAATTGAATGAAAAAGACCCATGGGACACCATCAAGTGGGCTAATATTTGCATTATGGGAGTTCCAGAAAGACAAAAGAGATAGAAAGTGCAGAGAGAATATTTGAAGAATAATGGCCAAAACTTCCCAAATTTACTGAAACCCATGAGTAAAACATTCAAGAAATTCAATGAAATTCCAAGTAGGATTAACTCAAAAAGACCCACACTGAGACTCATTATAAACACACTGTCAAAAGCAAAAGATAAAGAGAATCTTGAAAGCAGCAAGAGAGAAGTAACTTGTCACATACAGGGTATCATCAAAAAGATTATCAGCAGATTTCACATCAGAAACTTTGAAGGCCAGAAGGCAGTGGGCTGATATAGTCAAAGTGGTAGAAGAAAAAACCTGTCAACCAAGAATTCTATAACTAGAAAAACTGACCCTTAGAAGTGAGGGAGAAATAAGGACATTCCATAAACAAAAGCTTAGGGAGGTCATTACCCTTAGACCTGCCCTGAAAGAAATGCTAAAGGAAGTCCTGCAAGTTAAAATGAAAGGACACTAGATAGTAACCAAAATGATATAAAGAAATAAAGATCTCAGTAAAGGTAAAAAACATGGGCAATTATAAAATCCAGTATTATTATAACAATGGTTTATAATTTCACCTTTTTATTTTCTACCTAATTTAAGACAGTAATACATTTTTAAAGCATAATTAAAGATTTAAAAATTAAAATTGAAAATTAAAAAAAATAAAGCACCTATTAGTCTACAAGCTAGTATTATTGTAACTCCATGTTTTGCTTCCTACATAATTATGAATTTTTTAAAATTATAGGTTGATTATTCCTTATTGGAAATGCTTAGGGCCAGAAATGTTTCAAATTTTGGATTTTAGAATATTTGCATTATATTTACCAGTTGAGCATCTCAAATCCAAAAATCTGAAGTCCAAAATGTTCCAATGATCATTTTCTTTAAACACCATGTCAGCACTCAAAAAGTTGAATTTTGGAGCATTTGGATTTTAAATTTTCAAATTTGGGATGCTCATATTGTATTAGTTTATGTTTTTGGACAAACAATATATAAAGATGTAATTTTAGGATAAGAACAACTAAAATAAGGACTGAGATGTAAAAGATCAGAGTCTTTGTATGTTACTGAAGTTAAACTAGCATAAATTCAAATTACAGTGTTATAAATTTAATATGTTAAATATAATCTTCATAATAACCACAAAAAATAACTCTAGTATATACCCAATGGCAATGGGATAGGAACTTAAATATTTCATTGCAAAAAAATCAACTAAACACAAAAGTAGACCATAATGCAGAAAATAAGGAACAAAAAAAGCTATAAGGCATATAGAAAACAAATAGCAAAATGACAGATCAGTCAGCCTTAAAAAGGAAGGAAATTCTGACATATGCAACAACATGTGTGAACCTTGAGGACACTGTGATAAGTGAAATAAGCCAGTCACAAGAAGACAAATACTGTATGATTAGGCTTGTATGAAGTACTTAGAGTAGTCATAATCATAGAGACAGAAAGTAGAATGGTGGTTGCCAAGGGCAGGATGGAGAAGGAAATGGAGAATTATTGATTCATAGGTATGGAGTTTCAGTTTTGCAAGGTGAAAAGAGCTCTGGAGATGATTGGGTAGTGATGGTTGCACAACAATGTAAATGTACTTAATACCACTGAACTACTGTACACTTAAGAATGGTTAAGATGATAAACATTACATGTGTACTTTACCAGCAAAAATTAAAAAAAAAAAAAGGAAGCGAGACTAGATACTCTGAACAAAACTGACCACTCTAAAAGAGCTGGATGTTGGATAAATTACCACACACAAAGGCAAAAACATTGCTGAGCTCACAAACATGGAGCTAAGGGAAAACCCCCAAGGGCACAAGCAAACAAACACAAAAACAAACAACAACAACAAAAAGGGGGTGAATAAAGTCAATTAACAATGAAATGCTTTTGCCAAGGATCCAGAAATTTCTAATCAATGGTGGGCCATGCAGGAAATTAGAAACTAAGATTGCCCAAATTTAATGGAAGCTGCATCTAAGGACCTGAGATGCTTTCCTCCCCAACACACTCTCACACACACACACACACATACACACACACACACATACACACACACACACAGCCAGAGCCTTGAAAGGGAAAAGCAGGCCAAGAAAAATAGCCCTGCTTTCAGAAAAGGGATATGACAAGGAAATCTGCCTATCTCTGCTGCAACTCTATTAGAAATAATAGTAATAATAATAATAATAATTACACTGTCTTCCCTGTGTATAAGCGTTGTGGACTGAATGAATTCCTCCCCCAAATTGACATGTTGAAGCCTGAATCCCCAATGTGATGTCATTTGGAGATGGGTCATTTGGAAGGTAATTAGGGTAAGATGAGATCACGAGGGTGGGCTTTGGTCTGATGGAATTAGTGCCCTTATAAAAAGAGATACCAGTGAGCACACTCTCTCTCTCTCCACCATGTGAGGACACAGCAAGGGGGAGGCTGTCTCTTAGCCAGGAAAAGAACCCTCGGTGGAAATCAAATAAGCTGACACCTTGATGTTGAACTTCCCAGCCTTTAAAACCATGAGAAAATCAATTTCTATCGTTAAAACCACCTGATCTATAGTATTTTGTTATGGCAGCACAAGCTGATTAATACAACAAATAAACACAGACCTCATTCACACATTTCTTTATATATATAAAATATGTATTAAAATTTCATTTCTTTAAATGTTGATAGTATGTGTTTTAGATAAGGGAGCAGTAAAGACTACACTATTCCATAGCAATACCCTACCACTCAATCAACTGGGCTCTCTTTCCAATAATGTTGAATGAGGTTTAGAGATTGTATTTCTACAAAAGGAAAGAACTTACTGAAAAAAAAATACATAGAAATACATATTCACATTTAACTGCTTACCTAGCTTTTCTATATCTCAATTTCCCTATCTATGAAATACCCTTTTCCTTAGGTTAACGTGAGAAGTAAACAATATACACAGGTTTCATAAATTATAAAGTGTAACAAGCATAAGGGAGTATTTTAACAAGCGTAAATATGCAGAAAGGAATTTTTGTGGGTTCACCTTCTCGACTCTAGCTGTTTGACCTTGGGGAAGTAATTAATAGCTCTGAATCTCCTTTTCCTCATCTATAAAACATAAATAATAGTACCTACTTAAAAGGGTTTTTGTAAGGATTAAACAAGCTGAAGTATGTAAAGAAACTGGTTGTTTTTATCAGGAATTGTTTGCTTGAACATAGTAAAATATTACTCAGACTTGCTTAAACAAAAATGAGAATTTATTTTAAGGATCAGTGATTTCACTTAACCCCAAGACCTGTGTTTGCATTTTGGCCTCCTGTAAGACCAAAACCAATAACTGAAGCATTTTCAGGAAGGCAGGGCTTCAAGCATTTCCTTTCTTTCTCTAGAGATGCACAGACTCCCATCTCTACCTCTCTCTGATCCTGGACTTTAATCTTCTCTATGCCTGTCTCCTCTGATGAGTGACAATGCCCTTTCTCCCACATCCCACAATATTTCTTCCAAGTTCAAGAGTTAATAGTCAATGACTATCCATTCACAATCACAATTCAAAATTCCAACAGTGAATTCAAACTGGATCAGGTTTCCATCACTGGTCCAGCCATCTATAGCCAGGGACACAGGGACCCAAAGTACAAACATGTCCACTCTAGTATACCTGTACCTGGCACTGCTCCAGTGCTCAATAAATGAATGTTACAGTTATTACTCACCCAAATGCCTGGACAAATAAATACTGTTCAGTTCATCTCATAATCTTGCCATCTCGTACATATGAGATTTATCTCTCAAAGATAATTATACAAAAATCCAGGGAAATGAGGTTTTTTTTTATCATGTTCTGCAATGCATTTTTGAATTCCAAGGAGTTATTCCTTAGGATGGAATTGGAAGACTGGGATTGTTCAAAGGAATTACAAATCCAAATTCATACAAAACCTCTTAAGCCACAAGACCTGCAGCAAATACGATTGTTGAATGAGAGGTGAATTTGCATCACCAGGACTCCTGAAAAAAACGGGCAGTCACTGAGGGATTGTCGATTCGGCAGGTCTTCACGCTCTGTGTTGAAAGGTTTTCTTTGATAAACTACTTATTTACAGGAGCACACTGTGGAGAAAAATCTTTACAGATGCTATTGGGCTGCTTCAACAATAGTGGATAAACTCAGCAGGAAAGGCATGCAATGCAAGTTCATTGTTTTCTGGTCTCCCTTGGAGCACTCAGAACCTGTGGTCCTGGTGTCACCTGTCCGGAGGCCATCACTTGCTTGTCCCAGATATCAGTGTTAGAAATCAAAGTTTTTGTCAAGATATATGCGTGGAGGACATACCCAGGTGAACTCCTAAGAGCCAGATGTGAGGTGTGTGAATGGTGAAGGTGTTACAAAAAGAGCATAGTTTTCTGGACTCAAATAAATGTGATTTTGAATCTTGACTCTACCACTTAGAAGTTGTATGATGTTGGACAAGTTATTTCATCTCTCTGAGCCTCAGTTTTTTTCATTCATAAAATGGAGAGCGCTGAATTCATCCATGGATAAGTAGTCGTAAGGGTCAAATAAGTGGATGGTTATGCAGCTACTGAGTCACCATAGACCAGAAAAAGCAACTTAAATGTCCTTCTGAAAATGAAATTTAACACAAAGAAGTAAAGCAAGGCAAATGTAAGACAATAAAAAGTGATGGAAAGTTGTGTTGGGTTGGCAATCAAATTCTATTTTAAAAAGTTGTTTTTGAGAACAAAATCTCATTTAAGCTCAAAGTGTGTGATGGGTGCCCTGGCATCCAATAAATGTTAGTTTCTGCCTTCTCCCTTGCCTCTTTTCTTCCATGCTGATGATGTGCTCTCCCATTTCGTCTATCCCAGTGAATTTAATGGGGTCAGTTTTGAAAACCCCATATGGTCATTTTTGATGCTATTGGCATTTAGTAGGCAGGGTGATTGAGGGTGGTGGCCCACATAATGAAGAATCCTTCCATTCATGAGAGTGAAATGTTGCTTACAATTATCTGAGCCTAGAACAAAATTCTGTTTTACATAGGGACACAGAAATTTATGCATGATTTTTTTATATACACTGAATTTCCAGGAGCATAACTACCAGAGAAACAGAGGAAAGAATGGGTTTTACTTTATTTGGAACTTTACCGGAAGTCCTTCATCATTTCATGAATGAAAGTAATACCCACTTGGGTATTACTTGAGTTATCAATAGAACACACAGGGATGATTTTGTATTCAGTATGATTCTTCATAAAGGTGTAAGCACTTGACAATTTCATTATGTCTTTTAATATAGTCCTGCCCAAGCATTTGCATTCTGAAATACATATTACTTTATTATAAATAACTCACCTCTTATATTTTCTGTTTAATACAGATAAGGCATTATATTGATATTTTTATGAAAATGAGTAGGTAGATTATATTACCTACAGTTTATTTTAGGGTAGTTAAGGGGGCATTACAAACTATTTGATGTGAAAAGGGGTGTTAAAATTGTTAGGATAAGCCTCTGATCTAGATTTGGTCTTTAACCAACTCATAGAAACTGCCTTTAATCCCAAATGATTCAGTCTCAAAGTGACAAACTCTTCTGCAAAACCATTCAAGTAGAGGCATACCTTGTTCTAGTGTGCTTAGGTTTATAGTGCTTTGCAGATAATGCATTTTTTAATAATGCGAACTGAAGGTCTGTGCAACCCTGAATCAAGAAAGTCTATTGGTGCCATTTTTCCATTGTCCTGTACTTGCTTTGTGTCTCTGTGTCATATTTTGATAATTCTCCCAACATTTCAAACTTTTTTGTTTATTATTATATTTTTTCATGATGATCTGTGATCAGGAGATCTTTGATGTTACTGTTGCAATTGTTTTGGGGTGCTGCGACCCATGCCTATATAAGACAGTGAACTTAATTGATCAATGGGTGTGTTCTAAAGGCTCCATTGACCATCCATTCCCCCATCTCTCTCCCTCTCCTCAAGCCTCCCTATTCCCTGAGAAACAGCAATATTAAAATTAGGCCAATTAATAATCCTCCAATGGCCTCTAAGTGTTCAAGTGAAAGGAAGAGTCGCACCTCTCTCACTTTGAATCAAGTGCTAGAGATGGTAAAGCTTAGTGAGGAAGGCATGTCAAAAGCCAAGACACACCACAAACTAGGCCTCCTGCATCACACAATTAGCCAAATTGTGAAATCAAAGGAAAAGTCTTGAAGGAAATTAAAAGTGCTGCTCCAGTGAACACACAAATGGTAAGTAAAATGGCCTTATTGCTGATATGGAAATAGTTTTAGTGGTCTGAATAGATGATCCAACCGGCCACAACATTCCCTTAAGCCAATGCCTAATCCAAAACAAGACCATAACTCTCTTTGATTCTCTGAAGGCTGAGAGAGGTGAGGAAGCTGAAGAAGGAAACTTTGAAGCTAGTAGAGGTTGGTTCATAAGATTTAAGGAAAGAAGCCTTCTCTAAAACGTAAAAGTCAAGGTGAAGCAGCAGGTGCCAAAGTAGAATCTTCAGCAAGTTCTCCAGAAGACCTAGCTAAGATAATTGATGAGTGATTACAATGAACATCAGATTTTTGGTGTAGATGAAACAGGCTTATACTGGAAGAAGATGCCATGTAGGACTTTCATAGCTGGAGAGGAGAAGCCAATATCTGGCCTCAAATCTTCAAAGGATAGGCTGACTTTATGTTAGGGGCTCATGCGGCTGATGACTTTAAGTTAAAGCCAATGTTCATTTGCCATTTTGAAAATTCTATGGCCCTTAAGGATGCTACTAAATTTACTTCTCTTGTGTTCTATAAGTGGAAAAACCAAGCCTGGACAACAGCACATCTGTTTATGGCATAGTTTATTGAATATTTTAAGCTCATTGTTGAGATCTACTGCTTAGGAAAAAAAGATTCCTTTCGAGACGTTACTGCCTATTGACAATACTTGTAGTCACCCAAGAGCTCTAATGAAGATGTTCAAGGAGATGAATGTTGTTTTCATGCTTGCTAGCACAACATCTGTTCTGCAGTCCATGGATCAAGGAGTAATTTCAACTTTCAAGTCTTACTATTTAAGAAATACATTTTTGTAAAGCTATAACTTCCGTAGATAGTGATTCCCCTGATGGACCTGGGAAAATAAGTTGTAAACTTTCTGGAAAGGACTCACTATTCTATGTGCCATTAAGAACATTTGTGATTTATGGGAGGAGGTCAAAATCAATATTAAGAGGAGTTTGGAAGAAGTTTGTTTCAACACTCATGCATGACTTTGAGGGATTGAAGACTTCAGTGGAGGAAGTAACTGTAGATGTGGTGGAAATAGGAAGAGAATTAGAATTAGTAGGAGAGCTTGAAGATGTGCCTGAAATGCTATAATCTCATGATAAAATTTAAATAGAGAAGGAGTTGCTTCTTATGGATGAACAAAAATAATTGTTTAAGATGGAATCTACTCCTGGTGAAGATGCTATAAATATGATTGAAATGACAGCAAAGGACTGAGAATATTACATAAACTTAGTTGATAAAACAGCAGCAGGGTGGGAGAGGACTGACTTCAATTTTGCAAGCTCTACTGTGGGTAAAATGCTATCAGACAGCATTGCATGCCGCAGAGAAATCTTTCATGAAAGGAAGGGCCAATAAGCAAACTTCATTGCTGTCTTATTTTAAGAAATCACCACAGCCACCCTACCTCCAGCAAAAACCACCCTCAACAGTCAGCAACCATGATCACCGAGGCATGACTCTTCCCCAGCAAAAAAAGATTATGACTTGCTAAAGACTCAGATGGTCGTTAGCACTTTTTAGCAATAAGATATTTTAAATGAAGGTTTATTTTTTTAGACATAATGCTATTGCACACTTAATAGACTACAGTATAGTATAAACATAACTTTTATAAGCACTGGGAAACCAAAAAAATCTTTATTTTGTTTTTTGCTTTACTGTAGTGGTCTGGAATTGAACCTGCAATATCTCTGACGTATGCCTATAAAGGGAATCATTTATGTAGTAATAACAATGGAGACAAAACAAAAGTATTAAAAGATCATAGAATGTTATTGGAAAGAGTCACCAATGCAAGGAAACACAGATAAAAATCCCACCGCTCCAAACAGAGTGCAGCTGCAAGTCATTAAGGTGAGGGATTTGTCAATTTTCTGCCTATTTGCTCCTTCACTATTTGTCCTACAACGTTAATGTTATTTTAATGTCACTCTTCTTCTATAAATTTTGCAGGATAAAATTTTATTTAGCTATCACCTTTCAAACTAACTGCTGTAATTAAAGAAAATCATATATTTAATTAAAGAAATCTGCTTATTCATGGAGAATGTAGCAAACTCAGCCGCCTGTGTAATGCCCCTGTTTAATGTGGAGGCTTCATGTAACGATTTTGTAAAATAACCTTTTGAAACTGGGTTTTAAATACAAAGTAACATCCCGCAATGGCACAAGGCATTAAAGAAAAGCTGCTTCAAACATCTTTCTTTGCAGGCATAAGATATTTAGGGGAGGTCTTCACACGTAGGTGGCAAGAGAAAAGTTTGATCAATCCAGCAGTTATTTCGGCTGCAGGATCAAATTGACGTGTTTGCTGAATTGGTCACATTCTGGCTGCTCTGCCTGATGCTTTGATGGGCTGGCCAGTTTGGACAGCAGCTCTCCTCCTCCCAGCGCCTCTGTCACATGGCCAGGGGGTGACTGCCACTGACTGAGTGGGGCTCAGGCTTCCCAAGGCTCCTCTGGCCTGCTTCAGAATGACCTGAGCCTCTGCCCAAATGCTCATTCCTGGGCCCCCTACAAACAGGCTGTATTTGCCTTTCTGGGTTTAGGTCCAGGAATCTGCATTCTAATAAACTTTCTAGATACTTCTCATGCACCTAAAATATGAGGAATTACTAGTGCAATGACTGGCCAGGATTCCTGTCCCCAAGGCCTCATTATGACTTTCATGGATAAATTTTGTGAACCCTTCTCATTCTGGCCTTTGTGGGCCCTTCTTTCATAAAGTATATTAAAAAGTATATTTTATGACTGTGTTGGTATAAAGATTGAATATATTATTATATATTAAAACATTTTCCTGGACCTAAGAGTTCTTTTTTTTCTTCTTCTCATTTAAAAAGAAATTAAGACATTTTTATAGGTCTGTAGATATAATGTGAGCCTCATGGATGCTTCGGCCCTGCATGCCCTGATATCATTTTAGTCCCCACAATCCGGTGCTACTTTATCTTCACCTCTAGGCAAATCCCTTAACAAGACATTGAGACCAGCACTGGTTATGTGGGGACGATTTAAAGAAATAAAAATGCTTGATTGTGATGAAAACAATTAAAAAAAAAAAAGAAATAAAAATGCAAGTGCACTAGGGGAGAAGTCTCCCTTATTAGAGTCTCCTAGAAAGCTTCTGAAGTGTAGCATGTATTCCCTTCCCTGAAACACATTCGTTGGGGTAAAATGAGTATATATGTGGTTTTCAAAATGCCTGAGGTTGACTCTGCAGCTCCTGGTCTCTGCTCAGAAGTCTCAGCACCAGTATCCTGTTACTAATCCAGCCCTATCTATATTCTCATTAATAATTTTCTGTCAGTCTCTGTGCTAAGTGCTTCACATGCAACATCTCATTTGGTCTTCCTAACAATTACACCTCCATTTAAGAGATGGGAACATTGAGGCATAGAAAGATCAAGTCTATTGCCCAGTCACCCAGCTAGGAAAAGGTAGAGCCATGATGTGAATTTAAATCTCTTTGACGCTGGAGCCTTCACTCCTACCCCTTGCTATCTGCTGCCCTGCAGCTGTGCTCTGTTCCTCCATCCCAGTAACTGAATCCCTGTCATGTTTCCTCCTGCCTTGATAACCACCTGGCACATTCCCCCAACTCCAGGAGAAGCCTGCCCCTCCCTTCACCCTCTAGTCTGCAGACCTGGATCTCCACACATTGCTAGCTCCAGACTGTCACCTCCCTTCAACCACCTACCAGTACAACAACCTCTGGCTGAAGGCCTGATGCCATACACCTGCCTAAGCTTTTATTTGATTTATCATTGATTCATTCACTGAACTGACATTGGATACGTCTCTTCATATCAGCCATCTCCTAGGCACTAGAATGTGACAACATATGTCCTGCACCAAGATGCTAAAGCTTGCTGGAGGGAAAGTGTGCAGCGTGCAATACAGCACCTGGAGAGCCTTTGAAGCGTAGGATCCCAGTGCCATGGGGGCACCAGGGACGATGCGATAATTGCAAGACCCTGATTGGGTGTCCTGCCCTAGTTGGATCTGCCCCCAAGTTATGCTTCACCCCTGTGAGCTGCCTGATCCCCTGACCTGGGTCCTGTTCAGGTCTGGCTCTGCCACTACCATCCGCTAGGCACCAAGCTTCACATTTTGAGGGTTCTTCACATTTTAGGGTGCTGAGCAAGTGGATGCATCTTAAAGGACTATGTCTCTCATTAGTCATCCTGCCTAGAAAAAGTGATCTTTTAAAATCCTATCTCACTATTACGTGGGCATTTCACTATAACACTCCAAAATAGAAATCAGTAAAGTATAAATCCTTCCCTCAAAAGGATTTATTTAGTGAAATACCAAAAAATCTCATTATTAAAGTAGTCTTACCTTTAAGCTAGTCACATACCGTAGACCCCATGAACAGCAGAATAAATAGTTTTCCCTGGATATTTTGAAGTTTATTTATTTAAGGTATAATCAGTATTTCATGTTAATATCATATAAAATAAAATGTCTTCATAAAAATCTCTTCCTGTTGGGACATGCACAGCATTTTCTGGACTCCCTCTTTACAGAATGACTTACTTTTATCCTGCCTGTGACAGAGTAGTAATTTGTGGGTTTCATTGCTCCCCTGTGAATCCCTTCAGGACATGGATGCCGTCTCGCTCATTTTAGTGTTTCCCACAGCCCACTGCCTGGCACAGAAAACATTTAACACAAGTTAAATATGGCAAGCTGTTTGCCCCTGAGCCAGTTTCTGTCCATAGACATGGATCTCATAGCTCACACATTGTTTAAAAGGTTTGGAATTAATTTCTCATATTAAACACTTTCACATAAGTCTCCAACTTTTCCTGAAAAAAAAAAAAATTCAGCAACACTGAACCTGAGCTCCCATCTGCCTATAATCAACTCAGGCAGAGAGTGTCCCCTTTAGATGGTTTTTGATAGGTCCTCTCTCCCTTTCCCACTTAACCCACTCCCCTGAGACCAGCCTGTCCTGGGGGCACCGTGTGTGCATGGCCCCTGAAATCAGTGCTTGTTGGAATGAATTGTCCCCATACCCTGCTCTCCTCAGCCAAACCAGGCCCCAAAGAGAGAGATTATCCTGAAGTAATAGAGACAAATGAGCAAGATTTAATGGGAATGCAGGAGACAGAAATGGGATGTGAAAATGAAGCACAGGAGACACCTGGAAAGAAAGGTTAAGGTGGAGTCCAGAGTGTGACAAAATCATCCCATGGAACAAATGGTGAGAGACTGGCATCTTTATGTACCAGCTTCCTTTCCTCATTGTTTGATAATTACCCCCAGGGCATTGCTTCCCCTGAAGTTTCAGGTTGCACCAGCTTGGCAAGTTTTCAGGGCTTTGGAGAAGACTCCTGGGCAGAGAGCATGTCATTCTTCAAATCTTGCATGTTATCACTCACATGTGGGAGCTAAATATTAAAAGCAATTGATCTCCTGGAGAATGATAGTTGCCAGAGGATGGGAGGGGTGGCGGGGAGGTGGGGATAAATTGGGGATGGTTATTGGGTGCAAAAATATAGTTATATAGTTAGTGAGAATTATCAATATTTGATAGCACAACAAAGTGACTATAATCAACAATCAGTTAGGGTATACTGTAGAATAGCTAAAGGAGTGGAACTGGAATGTCCCTAACACAGAGAAATGATGGATGCCTGAGGTGATGGATGCCCCAGTTGCCCTGATTTCATTAATTCACATTGTGTGCCTGTATCAAAACATAACACATGCCCTATAAAGATATACAACTATTATGTATCCATAATGATTAAGAAAGAAAAAAAAAGGATTATTATTCTTGAGGTGGGACAGGATCACTGGGAGCTGTCCGCTCACACTAGTGCTGAAATCAGATGTGGGCTAGAGGATGTGACAAAAGTGCCAGCAGCATCTTCTTACTCTAAAAAAGATTTATGGTGTCCTACAAGCATGTATGCATTAACAAACATTTTTATCTATATCTCTGGTGAGTTAAAAATGAGTCAGTAACAAAGTATTATGAGAACAGATGTCATTTAGTCCTGTACACTCCTTAGACATGGAAGTCAAATAAAGCCTTTGAATTTTGAACCAGTCAACATGAAGAGGAAGCATGACATAACTGAAAGGCATGTGCTGCTCAGTAGCAACGTAACTATTTCTGGCATTGACATCAGAGAGCAATTTCCCCTATGAATCCTCAAAGACAGGAGGGTGCAATAAATTGTATTTTTGTCAAAATCTTTCTTGTAAAATTTTAGTGTTTTATTATGCCATTTCTTATGTTTGAATACAGGGTTCCCCCAAAGCATGATTAGTAAAAGCAAAGCTAAGGTGGATGGTAGGGAAAGGGCTATCAAAAATACGAGGTTCAGATTGTTGGTTCTTCGGTGGTCCCATTAATAGATGCTGGTTTTAGAGAGTAGAGGAGTGGGCCAATTACTTTTAGAACTAGTCTTGCTATGAGTCTTGTTCTTTCTTTTCTCAAATGTTTGTCTTTACCATTTCTTTTTTTCTTTAGATAGCAGAAAGAGTGAAATAAATTTCAACTATGAAAACTCAGAGCTTATTCATCAATTGCTAAGGTAGGATGAAAAAAATGTATTTCTTTCACTCTCAGGCTCACTACTTATTAGCTGTGTGACTATGCCAAGTTCTTTAACCTTTCAAAGGTCAAGGAGAGAGAGGAATGAAGGATGGCTTACAAGCATTTAATTTGGATCAAGCAGGTAGAGCATAGTACTACTACATGATCTAGATAAAATAAGAGAGTAGGTTTTGTGGTAAGGTAGATGATTTTGGTCTTGGAAATGCTAGCTTAAGCTGCTTGTGGGACTTTCAGGTGGAGATGCCTGGTAGACAGTTGAACATATGAGTCTGAAGCTCAGAGGAGATATAGGTCTTCAGGTGTACATTTGAGAATAATCATTTCATAGGGGGTGTTGAGGCTGGGCATGCATAAGATGATTCAGGAAGATGAATTGGAATGAGAGCAGTAGGGGATTGAAGACAGGACCTGGAGTCTCTGAGTGGATAAGTAGAAAAAGAGGAACCCACAAAAAAAGATGAGAATAAATTAGAGAAGTTCAAAGAGAACCAGGAGTGTATGTAACATCACCAAGAACAAGTCGGTAAAGAATTTCAAGAAAGAGGAAGCTATCAAAAGTGTTAAATACAGCTTAAAAATCAAAGACTGAAAAGAATCTAGTGAAATCAAGCTTCCATTTCTTACAGCAATGAACTTGATAATGTACCCTTATAGCGACTGTTCTCCTTATCTGTCTCATTCTCCCGGTTTACTCCATCACTCCTCTTCCTAGGATCACCTCCCAAGAAAGAGGTGAGAAAGGAAGGAGGCAATGAATAAATTGCTTGATATGTATTAACTGAAGAGGTGAGGAAGGAAGCAGGTAATGAATAAATTACCTGATATTTATTACTTGATTGATGGAAGTTAGTTCACAAAGAAGAATTCTTTCTTCCTCCCCAGATTCCTGACTGAGTTCTTTGTCTGAGAAACGTGAATACCCACAGAGTGAGCCCCATGCCTATCAGACACACACATACTACTCTCTCCCTAGATAATAATTTCTAGACCTTTGGGCAAATAGCAGCTAAAACTTGATATTTGATCAAACATAGTAGTGATATGCCATGGATATCCCAAATCCACTTTTAATATTTCCGGCATCAGATGAAGGTGAGCCCTTTGCTAGACTGATCGCCTCCTTTGGATGCTTGTAGAAACCAGAGGAATAGAACTCTGAGGAATAGGACAGGCAGTGGCAGTGAACCAATCCCATCCAGTAGCCACCCAATATGTGACCAGGATGCACTGCTACTTAAAGTCAACAGACATCACAGGAAAGGCCTCAGAGGCCATGAAGAGACATTTGACCACACATCATTTGTCCTGGAGAATGGCATTGAAGACTTTGGAGAGTTCTGCAGCATTAGAATATAAAACACCCCACTTTAAATGCTTTGGGGAGTTTCATATTGCTTTTTGTAGTAGGCATCCAAGCAAAGTCTGATGAGCTAGTTGAACCAGATGTTTGTTTGCTCCTTCCCATACAGCTCAGCCCTGTATAATGGTAGTAGCAGTGGTGGCAGTGGTGATAGCTGCCATTTACTAAGTGCTTGCTGTCCAATTCATTCATCTGACAATTAAGAAAAGAAGGCCCAGATAGATTGAGGGTCCTGCCAAATGTACATAGATGGTCATCAACAATGTTGGAACTTTGTCTCCCAAGCGAATATTCATTCCATTATTCTTTGCTGCTTCCAGTTGCTAATGTGCAGATGAGAATTT
Source organism: Mirza zaza (assembly GCA_008750895.1). Taxonomy (NCBI): domain Eukaryota; kingdom Metazoa; phylum Chordata; class Mammalia; order Primates; family Cheirogaleidae; genus Mirza; species Mirza zaza. The sequence continues at coordinate 23,241 of VSMD01000409.1, forward strand.
AAACCTAAGGATTTCCCTAACCCATACTATCTTTAAAAGGCTATATAGAGAGACTAAAAGTTATCCTATCTCTCATAAAGTAAGATGGGAAATTCTCCCTGGCCACTCTGAACTTACACACTATAAACCAATGTCTCGATGGGAATGATGGTAAAAGAAAAAGAAAAAAAAAATGTCCCAGTCCATGGATCATGGTCATCAGCTCTTGAAGCAGGGCCTAGGGGAGAATGGGGCTGAAGATCCCCCCAGCAAGTCATCTCTAATAACAAAGAGGGACAAATAGGCTTGTCTCTTTGCCTTAGTAAGCCTTACCAGAAGAATTATCATTTTCTATTTTGTCAGAGCATAAAAACCTTGGGAAGGACTGCCTTAATAGGTGTACTTGGTTTACTGAACATTCTGGACAGCCTCAATGGAGTTTAAGCAGGAAATAGTTTTATTTTTCTCCCCAATCACTGCTTTATTCCTGCTCTGACACATCAACCCTTGATGGCAGTTCAGTTTGAGCAGATTTAATAGATTTCTAGGAATATTCAGATACAACAACAACAACAAAAATAAGTCCCATTCTAGCCTCCCCCTTTGGTTCTGAAATATACAGTACAATGTAAATCAAAACTTGAATCTCACATACAATTCAAAGCTTCTAACCTGCCCATCACTCAGACTCAACCCTTGAATTCAGACCAGAAGTGAGGAAGAAGATAAGGTCTTTTTTTTCCTCTTCCTCCATCTCTTCTCTCTTCCTTTTCCAACTTGCGTTGGATAGGAGGGTAGGGAAGTAGAGGAGAAAAAATTGCATTTTACTTAACTGTATCCATTGTTTTCATAGGGCTAGCCACCAGTGCCCCAGTAGGCAGAGGTGTTTTAGTGCTGGTTCATTTATAGGCTGCAAGAGTGGGTTCTTTGGGGACCCCTTCACTGTTCCTTCACAGGGTGATACACTCTGTGGCTGACCTCTCAGACACCTATCCCAGATGGCAGGTCCATAATATCTTGTCCTGTTCCTATAGTCTGGCAGGATACAATAAGAAGAATGAATCCAGTACTCTCTGCAAGAAATACTTTACCCATAGAAAACTCATTGACCTTTGCAGAGTCAAACAGCATGCAGGTTTTTCCTTTACTGCCTTCTCCTCCTCTTGCCATAGGGCTGCTCCAGACATCTAGACTTCAGGGCTCTCCAGGCAATCAGGAGACATGGTTCTATTCTCACGTGCCTCCCAAACTCCCAATACAGATATCAGGTTGCAGAGGCCTTTCTCACTGTACCCCACTCTGCTCCAAAGGTGGCTCAGAGTAGATCCGTAGATTCTGCAACTCCACATGCACCAGCTAGGTGGGAAGGGAGGTGCTAGTCTTCCCTTCTTGCAGGCACCCACCAATCTGCACAAATAGTGCTCTCATTTGGCTTAGAAGAAAAATATGTCAGAAGAGTAGTGGGTAAAGTCCTCCCTGAGGTCTACAACCCACAATTCACATCCTGTCCAATTTCAAGGCTTCTTTTGATATAGTTGGAGGACCTGTTGGGGTCTCTGTAGTTTTCTGTGTTGTCTTCTTAAGTTCAGGGCATCATGTCCATTGCCCTCTTTAGAATATGATGTTATTTATTGCCTGTTATTCTCAATGTTGAAGTTTTATATAAAATTCCAACATGAAGGTAATGCCATCTTTAAATCCTGTTAACAGAATATTTATATTTAAAAATCTATGAAAGGGAATATGTCCTTAAAAGAATATTATTCTTTAGATAAAACCAAAAAAAACCTAAAGAGTAAAAAATCAGATAAACTAGATAGACAACATTCTCTGTCAAATGCATGCCAGGTGCTTTAAATAAACCCAAGCCATCCAGGAAAACACAGTGGGGGCACATAAATCCTATGAGAAGATAACTCTGCTGGAGTCTGGAATTCACCAGCACAGCTTCTCTTTGCTTTCCCTTCCTCAGCTGCCAGACGCCATGGATACCACATCTCAGTTCCCAATATTTGATTCAAGGGTTGTAGGATTTGATAATACAATTTTGAACACATTCTACTGCTCAAAGTTGGCAACTTTCCACAGTTCTCTTATTATTGGAGTCCTCTGCCTCCAAGCCTCAGTCTAGCCCTGTGGGTCTGGCCAGCCCAGACATCTGTCCCTCCCTCCTTCCCACCACCGTACCCCTCCGCAACCTCTGCAAGGCACGGGGTTCTTGAGTTTCTCTCCACATCAACTCCAAAGTGAAAGTTCAGGAAAAGTAGAAAGGGGACATCGGACTCACTAATAGCCAACAAAGCAGCTTTTGCCTGAACTATTCTGGGTCAAAAAGAAGGAAATGGCTGATGAAATCAACCAACAAAATTTTATGTCTCCAAATATTCACATATTCATGTGACTGCAGCACACAGTTTAGCACTTGCCACTGATCTTATGAAGCAACTTTGAAAGCTGGCTGTTTTTACTGAGTGTGACTGTTTGCTTATTCATCTATTCTTATCCTCAAAGTGCTCTTGGCTACAACACGCAGAAAGGAAAGGTGCGGTGGCCTGTTCTGTGGTCTTAATTTTTACTCAAGGCTGCACCAGGCATTTTGCATGCACTCTCACGACAGGGACTAAGGGGGAAGATTCTTCTTCTTCTTCTTCTTTTTTTGTCCTTTCTCAGCTTAAAGCTGTTTTGATCTTGCAGGTATATTAGGTATTTCATACTAATGCTCAGGCCTCATCAGAAACAAAATGCCATCTTTAATTTTTTGGTTGTTGAACCCAGCGCCAGGAGCAAGTCAAGAAGGTGGCTACGAATCATGTTTTATTTATGCAGAGGAATAAAAATACACTCGTGCGAGCAAAGGGTGAGATGCAGCACAAGGCAGTGCATTTTTACAAGGCAAATGGAAGACTTGATTTACTTCCAGTTCCCTAAAACTTTATGGCTTTCTCATCAAATGAGACAGGTTACTTTCTGTCTCTTAGATGGTAAATATGGTTAATGTGTCGAGCAGTGGTGCACCCAATCACGGGCTCTGTTGGGAACAAGAGTTATTTAGTGACTCCTCTTTTTTCATAGTTAGGAGTCCCTGAGAGATCACTGAGGGTCCTAGAAATGGCACTCAGTTCGGTTCGCCGTTGCCTGGAGATTCGACTGGATAACAACAGATACAGGAAGAGGTTTACAGGACATTGCTAATTTCTGGAATCCTCCTCCATTATGGAAGTAGAATGTTCTCAAAGCTTTCAATGGCAAAGAGGTATCATAATTATTCATTTCAGCTTGTTAACATCTTCTGAGTTCACAGTAGGGCACAAGAACAGAAGTAAAAGGAAGAAGGAAGTGACTTCAGCCCTTACCAGCAGTATGGCCACGGGCAACTAATTATAGTATTAGAAAGGTTCAGGTCAATTTAGAATGGGTTTTAAACTAAGGTGGGCCCAGGGAACACCTAAAGCAATCAGAGTTCTAGGGATCCCATGCTCTGGAGCGGTGCTATCTAACATAAATACAATGTGTGCCAAATAGCAATTTTAACTTTTATAGTAGCCACATTAAAAAAAGTAAAAAGAAACAGGTAAAATTTATTTTAATAATGAATTTTATTTGATTCTATATATCATCATACTGACATGTAATCAACACAAAAATTATTTATTAGATTTTTTACATTATTTGTACTCAAAATCTAGTGTGTTTTATATAGACCTACAGACCAACTCAATTCAGGCTCAGCGCATTTTAAATGGCCAATAGCCAGCCACATGTGGCTAGTGGTTACCGTGTTGGTCGTGGAGCTCTATGCAAACTTTAATGTGCATAGGAATCGCCTAAGGATCTTGTTAAAATGCAGATTCTGATTCCATAGGCCAGGTAGGGCCTGAGATTCTGGTTTTCTAAAAAGCTCTCAAGTGATACCAGTGCTGATGGCTCATAGACAACATTTGGAGCAGCAAGAAACTAGGATATCCTCAGTGGTATGCTGGCGCTGGCACACAGGAGCCAACTGTGTGCATCTCTTCCCAAACCCTCATTCAGTGATGTTACATTGATAGCCTGAAATCAGCCATAGTAGAAGTAATTACACAATTGACATTGGAAATTTCTACAAACCAGGACATTAATTTTTTTTCTGGAAAGCCAGTTGTTAAACATTTACCAACACATCCTGGCTCATAGTCCAGTGAGGAATCCCACAATTAGTGGCTCTTGTCTGAGTAATGGAATAATGGGTGATTCTCTCCTCTTCCTTCTTTCCTTCCCTTTCTTCTTCTCCTTCTTCTGAATGCTTGTCCTCTCTAAAACTCATGTTGAAACTTAGTCATTGATGTGGCAGTATTGAGAGGTGGTGACTATATCGTGAGGGTTCTACCCTCATGAATGGATTGATCCATTCATGTATTAATGGATGAATGGGTTGTCATGGAAATGGGGCTGCTGGCTGCATAAGAGGAGGAAGAGACCTGAGCTAGCACACTCAGCCCCCTTACCATGTGATTCCATGCACTGCCTTAGGACTCCACTGAGAGTTCCCACTAACAAGAAGGCTCTCACCAGATGTGGCTCTTTGAACTGAGACTGCTTAGCCTCCAGAACTGTAAAAAAGTAAATTCCTTTTCTTTGTAAATTACCCAGTTTCAGATGTTCCAAGATAAGCAACATAAAACAGACTAAGACACCTTTTCATTCTTTTTCTGCTTCCGCTCCTTATTTGTAATGATTTTTTTATAGTTAACATTCAATGTTCATGTAATTAAAACAAATTTACAAAAAAGTATGCAAAATGGAGAGATAGGAGACCCGCTTCTTGTAATTGTTATGCCATAAATTAACTTTGTAATCTGAACAAGTCTTTGAACTCTGCCACTCACTTTCTCCATCTATATAAGGGGCGTAAGCACATTTGCCCTATCTGCTTCGGGTACATGTTTGAAGAATGAAGTGAGATGATATGTATTTGATTTTCAAAGTGACTTGGAACAAATCTAAGGAAAACAATGAGACTGACTAGCTACTTCAATCACCAACAGCTCCACTGTCCTGGTGTGGGTCATATTCTCTTCCACATCAGAGCTATTATAAAGGGTAGAGAGAAAGTCTTCATCCATGAGGCAGAATGGATGTCTTGCTATCAATTTGCTGAACTCAGATTTCTGACCAAGTCCTAGCTGTCCCTACTAGGACCCTGTTAAGAAAGACATAGATAGATAGATAGATAGATAGATAGATAGATAGATAGATATTGATCAATGGAAAAGAATTGAGAGTCCAGAAATAAGCCAATGTGTCTATGGTCAACTGATTTTGACAAGGGCACAAAGACCTTTCAATGGAGAAAGTGGCCTTTCCAAAAAATTGTGTGGGAACAACTCAATAGCCACATGCAAAAGGATGGATTTGGACCCCTACCTCACACTACATACAAAATTAACACAAAATGGCTTAAAGACCTAAATGTAGACCTAAAATTATAAAACCCTGAGAAAAAAACAGAGGTGTAAGACTTTGTGGTGTTGGATTCAGCAATAGTTTCTTAAATACAACACCAAAAGCACAAGGAAACAAAGAAAAAATAGATAAACTTGACTTTGTAAAAATTAAGAAATTCTGCATGTTAAGAAACATTAGTCAAGAAAGTTAGAAGATGCCCACAAAATGGGAGAAAATATTTGCAAATCATATATCCAACGAGAGAGTGATATCTAAAATATATAAAGAACTCCTACAATTAAAAAAACTCAAATAAAGGTGAAGGACTTAAATAGAGATTTCTCCAAAGAATATACAGAAATGACCAATCAACACATGAAAAGCTGCTGAACAACATTAATCTCTGGGAAATGCAAAATAAAACCACAAGGAAACACCACTTCTCACATACTAGAATGGCTATCTGAAAAATAAAAAAGACAAAATGTAATAAATGTGGGCCAGGAAGTGAAGAAAATGACATTGGAAGCCTCCCATATTCCTGGGAAAAATGTAAATTGGTACAGATGCTGTGGAAAATTGTTTACCAGTTGGTCAAAAAGTTAAGCACAGAGTTACCAGATGGCCCACCAATTCCATTCTTAGGTATATACCCAAGAGAATACTTGCACATAAAGGTTCACAAAAATTTGTACATGAGTTGTTCATAGTACCCCAAAACTAGAAACAACCCAAATGCTCATCAACTGATGAATGGATTAAAGAAAGTGTGGTATATCCATACAACAGAATATTACTCAGCACTGAAAACAGAATGAAGTACTAATACATGCCACATTATGCTAAATTTTGAAAACACTATGCTAATTGAAAGAAGCAAGACACAAAAGATAATATACTGTATGATTCTACTTATATGAAATGTCCAGAATAGGCAAACCCACAGAGAAAGAAAGTACATTACCCATTGCCAGTGGCTAGGGAATGGGAGTGACTGCTTAATGTGTACAGGGCTTCTTTTTGGAATGATAATAATTTCACTGGTCATCACCTTTAATATGCTTGATAAGTAAGACCAACCTTGTGCTGGGTGCTTAGGGTAAAATGTCAAGTGCAGTACAACTGATGCAGTCCCTGCCCTCAGGGGTCTTACTGTTGAATCTGTATTTCCACCTAGCTAAGCCCCATCCTCTGCCCAGCCTGCCAGTGTGAATCAATTAACTTCACACCCTGCCACCACCAGACCAGATATGCTAGATGTTGCCATTGAGCCTTAAATATTTCAAGTTATTTTATACATTGTGTTTGTTTTATATATTGTGTCTGGAAGGCTATAACAAAGTACCGCAAGCTGAGTGGCTTAAACAACAGAAATCTACTATTTAGCAGAAATCTACTACTACTAGTTCAGGAGGCTGGAAGTCCAAGATCAAGTCCAGTAGGGCCATACTCTCACTGCGGGTACTAGGGAAAAATCTGTTCCACGCTTCTCTCTTAGCTTATGGTAGTCCTTAGGCTGGTGGCCTAACTATAACTTCAGTCTTCACAGTGTGTTCTCCTTGCGTGTGAGTCTGTGGGCATGGTCCCCTTTTTATATAAGGACACTCAGTCCCATTGGATTAGGTCCCACCCTACTCCATTATGACCTCATCTTCACTAATTACAACAGCCCTATTTCCAAATAAGGTCATACTCTGAGGTTCTGGGGGTTAGGACTTCAACATGTGAATTTCATTTTGTTTTCAAAGAAAAATTTTTTTTTAATTTAATAGAATTAGGAGGTACAAGTTAAATTCTGTAACATGTATATATTGCATAGTCATGAAGTTAGGCTTACGTATTCATCACTCAAATAATGTGCATTGTACCCCTGTACCCATAGGTAATTTTTCATCCAACATGTGAATTTTGGAGGGACACAATTCAACCCATAAGACACACACGTTCATATGGTGTACGTGAAATTGGCTTTCATACCAACTCTAAGATATGGAAAAGGCAATTTAGTTCTATCCCTATGCTCCAGAAAAGACTACTGAGGCCCAAAGAAGATAAGAGATTAGGGGACCCCAGGTCTCGAGGCTCTTCGTTGGGCATCCTTTCTCCTCTGTTGGAGCAGCATGCCTCTTTTCATGCCATTGCTTCTGTTACTGCAACTGCCAACAACCAGTCAAAGTCCTGAGGGTTCTGACCTTGGCCAAACCAGGTGTCATGCTGGTGGACAGTCCCTAAAGCATTTCTCAGACTGTGCTGACAGCATCCTGGCAGCAGAGTTGGCACTGGGATAAACGCCTGTTCCAACACATGGCACTGCTCTCAGGCTGCCTTCTTCAGTAGCTGAGAGCTGTTGGCAGCTGTGGGTGCAGACAGCCAACAAGTTGAGTCCATAAGAACCATGGTGCAACACATTTCCTACTGAAGGGACAAGCTGCCCATCCATCCAATCCCACTCAGAGCTTGCTAGTTATCACATGTTTCTGTGCCTTCATAATCTTCAGAAGCCCGGAATTTAATTTATTGAGGCAGCACCTGCAAATCTGACATAACCTACTATTCATGTTAGGTTAGAGCACAACATCTTCTTCTAATCTGTTCCCAGGCCAAAATAATTCTCTTTAAAATAGTGCCTGAATGGAAGAATAAGGCTGTTGTTTTGAAAAACTTGCAGAGGTAATTAGCTTCCCCAAAACTCAAATAAAGTCATAGCACCTAAGTGTCACCTCCCAGAAATGGATCATAGAAATATTCACATCCAGACAAATCAGCTGAACATTAGAAGCAGAAAAAGAGGATCTCTACCAATGCCAGCCATGGAGAGGCAGTGGGACAGACACCCTGCAAAGAGGGACAGGGACAGAAGTGCTGCCCCGACTCCACACTGGCTGTGCAGCCTCAGCTAAGTCGCTTCGTCTCCCTGGGCCTCCCTCTCCCTAGTTGTGAAATGAAAGGGGAGGATTCAAACATCTCCCATGGCCCTTCTGGTTCTAACATTTTGCCCAGGAAGGAAACCAGGTGATAAATTAGCAACACGGCCTCTAAATGAACAGCACACTCCAAACAGGCACGTAGCTGCTACGTTGCTGAAAGCCATCAAGTCCCAGTAAACACCCGGTCGCACAGAGCTACCTCAGGCACTGTCGAGACACGTTCTCAAGGTGGAGACAGGAAGACGCCACGGCATCAGGCAGTACTAACACTGATTCTCCCGAGAGCTCAGCAGTGTCAGATGTGGAGACCATGAGCTGTCTTGGAGCGAGGATGGGGATTCTGGGGAGGGACAAGCATCGTGTTAGACAAGGTGGGTCAGAGCACACAGTGCTCACCACCAAAAAGCTGTACAAGAGCTTCACGATTAATCATTCAAAGAACTGAAGCCCTGGAAGGCAGAGATCACAATCAGGAATAAATATCTACACTAGAGATTGCAGACTGGTCACTTGTGGGCTCGATTTGGGCAAGAGACCTTTTTGTTTAGCCTATATGTGTTTTCCAAAAAATTTAATTAGTTTCCAACCTTAAATTATTGGGAGGATCTTTTTTTTTTTTTTTTACAGAAGAATATGGATTTTCAGCTTCTCTTGAAAATCAGAATATTTGGTAACTCTGGGCCTGCATTTTTTCCTGGCCACTCCCATCTGACTGAAGAGCACCCACCTGTGGCCAGACACATGGAGCAGCACTCCCCAGTGTCTCACAGGCCCTGTCATCAGCTTCACTCACCCATGGTGGCTCTTTGGGTTCACCCAGGAGTAAAGTGAATGACGTCCAACCACAGCAATGCTGTATTTGGAGAGATATAATCATGAGTTTTGTCTTGCAAAGTTTTCAGGTTTCTAAATGAGAGCCATGGACCAAGAGCAGCACCTATCAAAATCATCAGTTTGATAGGCAAAAAAACATACTTGAATCAAACTGAATGACCACCAGAACAGGACCGATTGGATAAAAAGTGGCAGATCCCTACTGCGAAATAGTATGCAGCTATCGAAAAGAATTGGTTAGATCAGTGGCTTCCATCCAGGGGCAATTTTTGGTCCTCCAGGGACATTTGGCAATGTCTGAAGACATTCTTGGTTGTCACAACCGGGGGTGGTGGGTGGCTAGGTGCTGCTGATACGTGGTAGGTAGAGGACAGCAGCACTGCTAGACAGGTTACAATGCATGGGACAGCACCTTCACGTCAGAGTTACCCAGCCCAAAGATCCAACGGCACTGAGTTGGGAAACCATAAGTTAGATGTATGCTGGTTAACATGGAGATTTCCAAAGTGTTCGCTGAGAAAAGCAAGATGCAGAATAGTGTATATACACCATTTTTAGTGTAAATACCACAAAGAAAACTATGCTCATAAGTCTAATACGCAGCATTGTGACATAGTTTGCATGAAATTAGATATTTCTAGATTCATGTGCATAAAAGATTTCATGAAAGACTAGGTCACCAAATGTTAATGGGAGTAATCTCAGAGTATTGGCATTCCGGGTGATTTCTACTTTCCTCTTTAAACTTCATGGCATTGTGCAAATATTTTTTAACTGAGTATGTACTATTTACGTGATCAGAAAAATATGTAAAGCTATTTCTCATTGTGAAAAAAATCAATAGATAATTCATACACATCACCTTCAACAATAGATTTACCAGTCACCTCACCAAACCTTACCCTGTGTCACCTGCAAGGACAATTGTAATTGACTGGCATCTCCCTCTTTTCCCTTCTCCTACCTGACCTCAAAAGGGCCTTGCTGAATGAGGCCCAGAGAAAGGACATGTCACTCTTAGCAAGAGAAGTCCAGCTGGCTGATCAGCTAGAGTCGGCGCCTGACGGTCAGGTGCCAATCAATAACCGCCCATCTTACCGAACCATGGCTCCTCTCTCCTTCCCTGGTCATTAAGTTTCTCCTGAGTGAAAAGTGCTCTCAGAGAGACAGTAGGGCAAGAGGTCACGGGCAGTACTCATAACAGGCTCACACACTACACAGGAGATGTGCAAAACACACAGCAGGACTCAGTGATGGGGTGGGAGCCAATAATAACCCCCAGAGCTCTCAACCCAGCTCTGCCTAGCATCAGATCAGTCTCTTTGTCTTCATATCCTGCCAACCACTTTGTGGTCTAAAGAGCAGGGTTTTCTGCCGTGTCAGAGACTACAAAAAGCTGGAGCTCAAACTGCATTTGTGAGCAGACGCCAGTGCAGGGCCAAAGACTGCACCTGTGAGCAGTTCCCAGCTTCCCTTGCCTGGGTATTGTAGTATCAACACCAGTGGGCTGGGTACAAAGTGGCATCGGCTTTCTGCCCCACCTTCCATCCCATTGTGCATGTGTCTTACAAGAAGGTACTGAAAACAGAGTTAATCTAACCCTCAAATGAATGGGCTTATGTATATTTGTATATGATTATCTGAATGTATAAAACTGATTTTAATGCAAACATGGTTAAGAGAGTTATAACTATGCCCATCTGTAGACTAGGGTTCCGGGACACCTAAAAGTGAGAAGACACTTTGGGATCAGTGTAAGAATGTGTGTTTAGTAGTCAGTAAAACTTCAAGCTGCAGAAGTTAGCCAATGTGCTTAAAAATAAAAAAAAAAGGTTCTGATTCATTCTCTACACCAGGTATTGGTGCTTTTCAAGCATGTCTTCTATCTTCACAAAATACCTGCAGAGAAGGTGTTTAATAAATGAGGAAACTGAGGCTCATTTAATAAATGAGGAAAATGATGCTCAAAACATTTAGATATATCATCCAGGTCTACCCAGCTATTAAATGTCAGAGCCAAAATTCAAACGCACGCCCGTTTAAATCTGCTGTTTTCATTACACCATGCTTTCTCTACATTTATTCCCTATATAATAACATACCCTAAGTAAAAGGCAGTTTACAACATTAATCAGAAGAACTACAATCAAAAGCTGGTGTTTTCGGAAGTGTATGCCTATATCAAATACTTACCTGCCTTTTAATAAATAATAACCAATTGATCATATGCTACTAGGTAGGTAACATGTAATATCCAAAGCTGAATGTCCAAAGTGTCAATATCGGGAGATTCATCTGAGTGAAACTAGAGGGTTTTATGGTTATAAGCGTTAGCCAGCAGTTTCATTTTTCCTAAAGTACGATGAAATAGCCAATTACATTGGGGCAAATAGAAAAACCCAAGGAAAGTTATCATCAATTTCATATGTCTAGTTCACACAGGGACTGTTAATTCTACTTATTGAAGTAGAAAATGGTGCTTATTATGATTGAGACCCCATGTGAATTTTCTGTAATGGGAAGGTTAACATTAAATTAAAATGCCCCAAACAAATACAAGGGGCATGTGAGTTTCAGCTGGTTTCCCTTAGACCAGCTTCTCATTAAACACAGAAAAGGTCTCCCAGGAGTCCCCAGGTCAGGGTGTCTCGCTTGGGTTATGATTGCTGACTTCATAAACAAACAGTGTCTCTCAACAGTTTTTGTACTTTTTAAAAATTTATTCTCTGTTTGGTGAATATATTAGTCTCATGCAGTTCCCCCTCAAGAAAAACAAGAAGAATCAAATAGTAAAACCACCTAGTGATACTCAATCGCTCCAAAGATAAAAGCGTATGTTCAGAGTGTCTTCACAAAACAAGGCTGGTTTGTCTAGCTTATTTTTTTTCCGGTTTTATTTAAGAAAATAACAGTGTTTGGTTTTATTTGGTTTGGGCTGGCTTCATCTTAACATGATATTATAACAATGAATGTGTTTTTCAACCTGTCTGCCTCTTCCACTGAGAAATCCTGATTTTTCTTTTGGACGTCCTGGTTGAGAATCACAGACTTGAAATTTAATTAACTCCAAAAGTAGGAAAGGAAACTGTCTCATTTCAGCACGATTGGTGTGTTTTCTCTCATATGGGATAGGAAAGGAAAGTGCTTGGGGAGAGAGGAGCTGCTGATGAGAACAGAAGAGGCTGTCTGCCTTCCCTGGGGAAAAGTCCAGGGCCCCTTCTGCAGATGGAAAGGCAGGCCATGGAGACTAAGTAAATGTCCAGCTCAGCATGAGAGCGGTAAAGCCCAGGTGGATGCCAGACTCTGCTCATCCTCACCCTCTCTCCATGCTTAGGAGGCAGGACAAGTCTTCATTTATAGGAGAGAAGGGAATTATAAGGGAGACAGATGAAAGAAAGAAGGGGAAGTGATGACATAGATGAGAAAGAAGGCTTATAAAGGGATAAGAAGATAGAAGGGGAAACGGAGAAAGAAAGAAGAGAAGAGAAGCCAGTGATGGTGCCATCCAAGAAGTTTAGATCATAGAGAATAGGAGTGATTAGTACAGTGACAATTTTTGCTTTGGTAACATAACTGCCATTTATTGGGCCATTGCCATGTGAGATAGGGATGAATGGATGGATGGATAAATAGATAAATAGGTATATATCTACACATATACACACATTGATTTAATTCGGTTTAATTCAATTCCAGTTAACTTAATCCTAACAAAAACCTATGAAATGGATATTTCAATGCCCATTTTACCCTAAAGAATCTGAAACTCTTGTGCTAGTGACTTCTTCAAGGTAGCAGAACCAGAATTTAAATCCAGCTTGCCTGGCTCCAAATCCCATTCTGTTAATTACACACCACATGTGTGTAACAAATACCAAAGAATGTGTATATTTAGTTGCATATTTTCTTGTTCAAATATTGCATCTCGAGACATGACACTGTTCCAATGCTGTTGCCATTTATGAAAATCACTTGGAAATCCACTTCTGAAATTCCTATTCCAGCCTTGAGCACATTCTCAATTATTACAAAATAATCAAGAATGTGCTCAAGGCACATTAAAAATGAAACGTGCCTCGTGTTTTCAGAGCAGAAGTTACTTAGGGGACAGTCAGAAGTCACTCAGAGAAAGCTGACAAACACTGTGGGTGACACTGTTGGGTGATATCATTTGAGATTTAAGAGAAAACTGTGTGATTGTTTTGTGTGTCTTATCAGCTATCTCAGGGAATTCCCAAAGGAGGGTTACTATCTGATTCTGATCCAAGGACCCATGACCACAATAAACACAGAGACCTAAGACAGGCCCTTCAAACTTCAGCACTGAATGGGTATATCGAAAACATCATGCTTGTGACCATAAAGTCATGCCTTATTCATCCTTCAAGGCAAATCAAAATTATGTTGTTTATACTATTGCAGAATGGAACATTCTATAAAAAGAGAAAAATAAACTGTGTAATGACTGAATAGTTTTTTGACATGAATGCTTTGAAGACACCTTTACTTCTTGCTGAAAAGTCCAAAGAGAAATCATAATGACCTTGGGGCATTATTGCCTTTAAACTTCAAACTTCTGATCATTATGAGCAAGATTATGGATGACAAGGCATTTGGGATAGGATGGTCCGTCTATCTCCTTCTCTGAGACAGACTGACCTTTGGGAATCTAGCAGAGTTGCCTCTAATACAATTGAAGAATGGCATCATATTTGGACAGGAGAGGTTCTTCAGCTGTTCATGGTCCATGGAGCAGGTGCTCTCCTCTGAATGGTTACTGTGTTTCTCAAGAGCTGCCAATTTTCATTACAGCAGTAAACTGGAGGAGTGCTGAAATGTCATAGGAAAAGAAAATTACTGGGCAGCCCCCTTTTCTTCCCCATTCGAATTTCAGCAGAGCAAGTGAGGCAAGGGCAGACAAGATAATGAAGGGGTTGCACAGGCATTTATTTCACTTTTTCTTTTCCTTTGAGAAAGTGTTAATAAAATTAGCAGTCTTCCAGTAACACCGAGGATTATAAAAGATACATTTATCAACAATGTACAATTTTCCTACTGGAATGTATAATAAAACTTTTCAAATGCAAATCTCCTATCAATGAACATACAAAGGGGCGAGATAAAGAGGGGGGAAATGACATGAAGCTAATGCCCTGTCATCCCTCAAAACTAGAGGATTAAAAATTTTAAAGTTAACTGATAAATCTCCCAAAACTTAATTTTAAACTCTCATTCAATTTTCTCTCTGTCAAGGCTTTAGCCAAAGCTCCTTATAAGGAATCATGCTAATTGTTTTGAATCTCAGGGATTGGGTCGAAATCATCAATGCCTTCCCATCGCCTATTACACAAAGCCAAAAATCCTCTTACATGTCCCTCCAATGTCAAGTACTTTCCAACGATCAAAGCCCTTAGTAATCCAGTCTACCCTGTCCCCCAGAGTCACTTCGCCTGCTTGCCCATCGCACATCCCAAGCAGAAAACTAGCTTCTTGGAAGTCTATGATGCTCTCCCCTCTATCTTATTTTGTCCAAATCTCCGCCATCCTCCAAACCAAGGCTCCTCAAAGTTTTTAAACAGGGGGCCAGGTTCACTGTCCCTCAGACCGTTGGAGGGCCGTTGGAGAATGCGGCGCACATTCCACACATGCGCACTGTGGGTCCGGGACGAGTCGGCTGCTAAGCAGGACAGGCAGCGGCGGCAAAAACACCCGGCAGAGCGGATGAATGTCCTTGGTGGGCTGCATGTGGCCCTCGGGCCATAGTTTGAGGACCCCTGCTCCAAACCCTCCACAGCTCAAATGCTGCCTCTCCTCAGCCTCGCTCTCCACTTCCAGCCCCACCAACCTCCCACCCCCCTCACATAGACTAAGCCACCAACATAGAACTTGATAACAAACCATTTTGGATGCATCATACTTTTTCATGTATATCACTTTCCCAGGAGAAAAGCAAGTTCCCACAAAACGGAGGCTGCACTGGGCATACACACATGATCAGTATTTGTCAATCCAGGTAGGAAGACAGGCAGGCAGAGGGAGACAATAAAAAGAAAGAGGAGGGACAAGAAATCTAGAAACTCTAGAAACAAGACAATCAACATTTCAACAATCAAAAGTTTACTGTATACCTAAAAGAAAAATATACAAATGGCCAATGCAATTTACAATAAAAGTGTATTGAGAAGTGTGATAATTTGTTAAAGGTTGATTTAGCAAGCCTTAACATAAGGCGTATGATGGGTCCAGAGCGCGCTGTCTGGGCATGCTTGTAGCTTTGACTCAGGTGGTTCCAAGGCAATTTATGTGACCAAAGTGCACCCCCATAATACTCTGAAATTAAAAAGCATTATTAGTTAATTTAAAAAAAACATAAAGGATACTTCCAGGAAAAGCAAATAAGTAAACATAAAATATTTCCTGAAATCAAGTACTAAAATCATAAATATTCTAAAGAAGAATTATTTTCACTGAATCCTACTCAAAATAGTAAATTAAATTCATTACTGAGATATTCAGACATGCCGACGATGTTGATCACTCCTGCTGTTAACAAATGAAAACACTGAAGTCTCCCAGGAACATGATGAGTACCGTTTTCACACAACCATTTGAAGTCTCCATCTGTCTTTCAAAAGGCTAAGACCTCATTGTGTCCTCCAGGGAAAACCCAAGGAGATGCTGCCATTGGCAAGAAGGATGCCAAAGTTTCTACCAAACCAAAATAATAATAATTCCTTGAAAATGCCAAGTGTCATTTAGAAAGCTGAACTGCTACTAATCTGGGGATGCCAAAATCCGTGATATTTTGTATGATGAAAGGTTGTCCATCTCGCTGAAGGAAACCCTGTGAGCACAGCCTCATTTCCCACCTTGTCATTTTTATGGCAGCAAAGTTTCATACACATGGGGCTGAGAGTCAGCACACAGCAACTCATCAGGAATGATTCCATAACTGAGACATATGGCAGGTCAACCAACTTCTCCAACTTTTACTTAGATATTTTTTTACTCCGCAATATTTCTGAAAGCAATTGTGACTTGGGATGGTTGTAAATTCCCACATATTACCAGGAAATGTTCTTAATGAGATTAAGTACCAAAATAGTATATGATACATGTCTCTAACCCATTCCCACCCCTACAAGACAAATGTCTATGTATTTGTTTGAAACAGCATATGAAAACAGAAAAGAAAGACACAGGCTTTGAAAAATACTGAAAAAAAAAGAAGAGGAAGAAGAAGAAGAAAAAGCAGCAGCCGCAGCACAGCATGGAAGACGACAACATTTTCCATTTCATCGGAACACAAGAAGAATGCCACAGGATGATCAATGAAAACCTTACTCACCAGGATGCAGATGTTATACTCAAGTAAAATAAATAAATAAATAAAAAGTCTGGAGACTGATCGTACTTGGGAATTCACTGTGGGAGTCAAATTAGCGTGGATCAGAACTACCTTCATATGTCTCTACCTTTCATTTTGCTTTGTTGATTGGGCTTCTTCTACACGAAAAATACATCTATAGAAGGGTGATCAATCATCTCTATGATTCGTCTTGTGCACAACAAACATTTATTGAGTGTCTGATGTATTACAGGTCCTGTGAGCAAGACAGACCCTATCCCTGTCCTCATGGAGCCTGCAACCCAACAGGAATAGAACCATCAATTAGAAGTGAGACTTGTGCTGCTACAATGTACAATATTTTGTAAGGGCTTAAAACAAGATATTCCAGTGTAGACAGAGTGATCAGTGAAGACTCCATTGAGGAAATTAAGTCCAAGCTGAATTTTAAACAGAGTAGGAATTGGCTAAGCAAATGGATTGGGAGGAGAGATGACAAAATGCCCCCAGCAGAGAGAACTACATATTCTAAGGACCAACGGCAGGAAAGGACAGAGTGCAGGGCAGATGGGCCCTAGACCAGCAGCCAGGACACAGAGAGGCTCTTACAATAGCCCAGATGAGAGAGGAACAGCTTGCACCAGGCTGATAGGGAGAAGAAAACAGATTCCACCGTTATTTAGGAAGCAGAAACATCAGGGCTCCATAATAGCCTGGGGGTGGTGAACTCAGAGGTTACCGGTTCGAGCAACAGGTGGGTGGCAGGGCCACATACTAGAGTGAGAGAACTTGGACGAGAACCAAATTTCAGAGCTAAGGGGTAGGGTGAATAGAGGTTACAATACTGAACATCAGATTTAAAGTTCTACAAACAGGACATGTTTTTAGCTCTCTTAGACCTAGAAATGAATTGACAAAAAAATTTAGAAACTTCTCCATTAATCATAGACCTACGTAGTAGCAGACCAGTACAGAATTATGTAGATCTTTAAACTGAAATAGCAAGTCTATGAGAATTAGCCACCCAGAATTTGAAGGTAGAATATTAGTTCTTGTCATTTCGGAGATGTTGTTAGCATCATTAATATTTTTAGAAACAAAGGGATTTATCCACTTATGTTCTGGCTACATGTACCAGGGTCATTTTAAATATAGAATTCTCGCTGAATGTCAGTATTCTGGAGCAAACAAATCCATCAGTTGCTACAGAACTTATGTTAAGATTTCAGAAAGCAGAGTCCTGCTTGTGAAAATGCCAGGGGTCTTTTGAATTTCTTCATTGAACAGGGACCCCTGGAGTTTGTATTGATTGGACAAGATCAAGCAGAAAGCCTCCATTTCCCCCAAGTACCTACTTCTTTGTCATATTCCTTAAAAGATAATTCACTTAATTATTTCAGTCCTGATCAAAAGTGGGTGATAATAACCATTTTTAAATTACTTATTTTTAAACAATTCTTTCACACAAAAATAATCAATTCCTGAAGCTCCTGGATCACACTTCACCTCCGGCTGCAGTGCTTGCTCAGCACAGAATTTTCTTTCCTTTTCTTTTCCTTCTTTTTTTTTTTTTTTTTAGTGTCACAGCTTTCAACTCCAAATAGCAATGCCAAATCTCTCTCTTCTCTGACGTCACCTGCTCTTTCCGATTTCAATGAACATTTTCTCCTGGGCCTATTATAAATAACATAAGGGAGCAGCTGGGAAAGAGAAATGGGCACTTGATGGGTGATTTGGAAATTCAGAGAAACACAAAAACTCTGGGCAGAGAGAGGTGCAGACAACAAGGGAGGTTAGAAATATAGGACAGGGCTCACTACATATGGCCTTAATGTCCCTGCGATACGTAATTTCCTAGGAACAAGAGTTTAATAAATCCAGGCCAAATTGATAGAGGTTGGCTCTCAGCAGCCAAGAGATGTAGTACCTGGGCCCAAAGACACTCACCTACGGGGACAGGACTGGGAGGGGTTGGTGCTACGTTGCAATAGAGCAGCCAAGACAGGGCGAAAAGCAGAGACCCAGGAAAACTCCGCCAATGGAATCAACACAAGGATATTCCCCCTGTCACAAGCTGACCTGTTTATGTGCCTGAAAGTGGTGCTTTGGAGGCAGCCTGCTCTCTTTTGCTAGTATCCTAGGGATGCTGTGGAAAGAAAAAACATTTTTTCCTCTCTGCTGTCAAGCACTCAGTTTTCAGAGGCAAATAAGAGGGTTATTGCAGTAATTTTTACAAATGTTCTTCATAAAAAGATTTAAATAACAATGATTTGTCCACAATTCAGGTGGTTGACAACTAAATTGTCACTCAGATTTCAAGGACCGAGGTGGCCTGATTTCAATCAATTCATGGGCACTGCATTGGCCAAAAGTGCTAAGGAGAGAAAGTGGGAAAGCTCTACCATGTTTTGCTTCCATTTCTGTCACTGCAATGCTCATCTCTTCTTAGTGTAGGGTCTATGATGCTAATTAATATAGAGAGACTGGGGTCTGTCACAGCATTTCAAGCCTCAGTCTAGGGGAATTTAGAAGGAAGCCCTTTATCTTGGTTCTGGTAGCAGAATCTTTGCTGACCCACCTTTGATAACCTGTCCCAGGTTTTATGGCAGTAAGGCCCTGCTTTGCCATCATCAGTGACCTCACCTAACCCTTCCCCCACAAGTGACTGGCACCTTTACCGCTGTCTAGTGGGTGGTTGATAGAAATACACAATACACACAATTAGAGAACATATTCATTCAACAGATACTCATTGAGTACCCTCCATGTGCAGATTCTGTTGCAGACATTATGGACATACCTACGAAAAATTATGGGCTTCGATTCTCATGCAGAAAACAGATAATAAACAGATGTAGAGCACATTTAAAGGCAAAGGGGAAATTTGAAAAGATAGCCCAAAAAGGAAGCGACACAACAGACTCGCACATGGAAATGTGATCCCCAAATCCCGACCGGAATGTGTAGCCCTGCTGACACTGCCGTGATGAGAGAGGTTACTAGCAGGGATAAAGTGGCTTCATTCTTTGTCAGAATGTACCAGGAATGCAGCACTCTACGATAAAGAAGAAATGTCCTCGTTACTCCTAGAACAAACAGGATGTTCTGCAATGCTGTGTTCAATGAGCCAAGTGGCAGCCAAGGCATGCAAAATCAGGGTGGAGTGCTTTGGAGTCCCTCTGGTGTGGTACAACATGGGGCAGGCACAGATAAGACTCCATTCACCCCGGCAGCTTTCCTGAGCCTTGGGGCACTGGCTCACCTGGGTCCTAGGCTTCTGTTTATCTTTGCTGAGCAATAAATTTGCTCCGCCTGACTTACAGTGCAAGTGTTCTGTCTCACTGCACTCATGCAATTGGTCGAGAACCGTAGCAACTCTGAGGCTACATACAGCTCCTCTAAGTTCCTCTCTAAACAGGACACTTATTAGGGGCCCAAAGAAGTCAAGCAATGGCCGAAGGAGCCACATTTTCCAATGGTCACATGCATCCCACATGCAATTTTTTTTAGATTAAAAAATTTCCTTTCCTAGAAACAGGAGTGGGAGAAAGGAACAATGAGAAACTGTGTCACTTTCTGGTTCCAAAACAATAGTTAAGCCTCCTTTCCTTGGTAAACGATCTACAGCGTGCTCAATTTGGTCAATACATGGAACTAAATTACATTTTGGCCAAAGCCCTCATGAACATCTGCCCTGGGGCTTGAGCCCTGTTTCATCTGACAATCTTAACTGCCTGCCCCCTTGTATCTTAATACTGTCCCTCTCACAGGCCCCATGACAGGACATTGCTTAGCGCCACTGGCCTGAGTGCAGGTGCTCCAAATGCTGACTTCTGACTTGTGGTTTGGGCTTTCCCCAGCACATCAGCTGAATCTCACTCTACATCTGTTCTCATCCAGTGACTTGTCCATTTCCATGTCAATTCCCGTTTTAGAATGTCCTATTCAAGTTCAAGGTATTCCTGTTTGAAATATCTTACCTATGCCCAAATATGCCTCAAGGTATGGTAAGTATTTCAAACCTTTAACTGAAACATTCGGTCCATATGAATTCCTGTGCCCTTACTATCTATACAAACCATTTTATAATTTAAACATATTCCTCCACACTATTAGCTTTCCATGTGTGTACATACATACACACAAAATCTTTCCTCTCCAGCTAGATTCCACACATCCTTAAGAGAAGAAGGCTATAATTCATATTCTGCGTTCTCAGCATCTTGTACAATACCTCCCATGTGGTAAGTACACTAGAATATTACTACCATCGGTAACAATGGCAATGATTTGTTCAAGACTATCTTAGTAATCTCAGTGCATAAGCCCTGAGACAGTTGCACCTGCCCATGAGCAGGTTACACAGTTGAAGGGAAGAAAACCAACCCACTGTGTGCTCAGTCAACAGGGTGAGCAGCATACAAAAATCAGCTTTGGATTTTGAGCAACACCTACAACAGAATTAAGAATATATTTGCCTTCATTTCCATTGGATATAGACCCAGAGGTGGGATTGTTGGATTATATGATAGTTCTGTTTTTAATTTTTTGAGGAACCTGCATACTGTTTTCCATAACAGTCTGTACCAATTTACATTCTCACCCACAGTGCACAAGGGTTCCCTTTTCTCCGTATCCTCACCAGCATTTGTTATCATTTGTCTTTTTGGTGATAACCATTTGAATGATGTGAGATGATATCCCATGGTGGTTTTAATTTGCATTTCTCCTGGTGATTCTTGATGCTGAGCACCTTTTCATACAAAGGCCACCTATCTCTTCTTTTAAGAAACGTCTCTTCAGGTCCTTGCCCATTCTTTTTAATTTCAAAATATTATGGAGGGTACAAATGTTTTGGTTACATGAATTGCTTTTGTACAGTTTGAGTTAAAATTATAAGTGTGTCCATCACCCAGATAACACAAATTGTACCCATTAGGTATGAATTTACCGACCCCCTCTTCCCCTCTTCCAGCTGTTCGGTTTCCATTGAGTTTTACTTCCATATGTGCCCATGAGTGTTGAATAATTAATTCCAATTTAATAGTGAGTTCATGTGGTGTTTGTTTTCACATTCTTGCAATATTTCACTTGGAAGAATGGTCTCCAGTTCCATCCAAGTTGTTACAAAAGGTATTAGATCACCATTTTTAAATCAGATTGTTTTCTTTCTTTTGAGCTGTTTGAGTGTCTTATATGTGAATATTTTGGGTATTAATTCCTTATTGGATATACGGTTTGCAAATATTTTCTCCCAATTCATTAGTTGTTTCTTCTCCCATGTTCATTGCAGTATTATTCACAATAGTCAAGATACACAATCTAACAGAATAAAGAAAATGTAATGTACACAATATATACACACATGCACACACAGGAATATTATTCAATCTTTAAAAAGAAGGAAATCTTGCTAATTGTGACAAAAATGAATGAACCTGGAGGACATGATGCTCAGTGAAATAAGCTAGACATAGAAAGACACATACTGCATGATCTCACTTATATGTAGAGTCTAAAAAAGTCAAACTCTTAGAAGCAGAGAATAGAATGGTGGTTATCAGGGGCTGGGGTGGTGGAAATAGAGAAATATTGATCAAAGTGTACAAAGTTTCGGATATATAGGATGAACAAATTCTGGAGTTTTAATGTATAGCATAGTGACTATAGTTAACAATATTGTATTTTATATTTGAAATTGGCTAAGAGAGTAGATTTTAATTTTTCTGGCCAAAAAAAAAAGCAATAACTATGTGAGATGCTCATTAGTTGGAGTATGATAAATATTTCATAATGTATCTGTATAAAGAAGCATCATGTTGTATACCTTAAATACATACCATTTTTTATTTATCGATTATACCTCAATAAAGCTGGAAAAATAAAAAAAAATACTTCTAGCTTTTTAGTTGAAGAGATACTTCAAAGGCACAGTTAGTACTCTTCTAAGGGCTTTCCAGTAACCAAATCGCGGCACCAGCATCCTCCATTTCCTCTACAGAACACAGGGCTGATGCCTGTCGCACCATTGAGGCACGTGACTATGAGGCCACTTTAAGACGCCCTCATGCAGTTGTATTCTATGCCTACCAGGAGCATATTGAATTTGCTTCTTGGCTTGTTATTAACAGCTTTACATGCTATTGAAATTATACAACGTAACTAAATATTATATAAACTGATTAAATATGAGTGGAAAAATAAGAGTTAATTCCATGAAAATTAGGTTGAATATTTTGGAAAGATTGCAAAGTTGTGTTTAATTAGGTAGGGGTGAAAGAATTGTGAAAGACTGGGGAAATGGCCATAAATATCTAAAGCAATCTGCACTCAGATTGCTTGACAGAGGTCTCGGTTTTCCCTCCACCATCTCCAAGAGATAGAAACTGGGCATTGTTGGCAATGTGGATGTAAGAGTAGTGTATATTTCTGAAGGCCCCCCCCCAAAAGGCCTTGACCTTATATCAAAAGGTCAGAAAAGGGATATGCATTCACAGGTTTTTAGACTGAAACGAAATGTTGAGCGACATATGCATCATTTTTTCAGATTGCCATTTTTAACCAATCCTTACATTACAACGACCACCAGTACTGTTACATCCAATAAGAAGGCTCTTAACCACCCACCCATCCCTACCTTATTCTGAGAGCTCAATTGAGAAATTACACAGAACTCATGAAGCCAGAAGCAGAGGAAGTTGTCACCTGGTTTGTGACAGAAAATGTGACAAAGAGGCCAGTACTGGGGTTTCTCTTCCTTCCTATTGGTTTTCATTTTCAATCATAAATATATACACATATAAAAGATTGAAATATATATGTGTGTGTATATATATATCCCTTGTGCTTTGGGATCTATGTAGAATATTTATAGAAATACGGTGCATAATTAAAATCAATAGCAACAAATAGGAATCATAAATTACCTGCCAAGCTGAGCGATTCACCTTCAGCAGGTCACCACACAGGGTCAACACAGCCGTGCTCTCAAACGGTCAGTTAAGCAAACAGTGTGTGTAGGATCCGGAACCACAGTTCTGGGGCCATACACAGAGGAGATTAGACACGGTCCCTTTCTCTGCAGAGCTCACAGTTCAACAATCAAACTGGGCATCAAGTTGCATTTAATTCTTTCTGATGACAGCAAGGCAGGTGGAGGGGAGGGAGGAAAGAAGTCAATTTTGTGCTTCCCTCCCCTTCAGTAATTCCATGTTCACTGCCAACGGGATGCCGGAGCGTAGAGAGCATGAGGGTAGAAATATTTTGTGGATATGCTTTTTTTTTTTAGATTCATAAAATATTGAAATAGGAAGGGAGATCTTACAGACATCCTGTTGCCTTATTTTATAGGTGTGGAAACCAAAACACAGAGAAGTAGCTGAGTAAGATATCACTGCTAATTAGGAGCAGAGCTGGGATCAGAAACCAAATATCCTGCCTTGAAGTCCAGAATTCTTTCTAGAACACTGTACAGCAGTGGTCTCCCTCCTTTTGGTTACATTTCATTACTTCCATTTTTTCTTCCATTTCATTATTCTGAAACTATCCAGAGCACTGAGGTGGGTTAGACCCCTGAAAGCTCATTTCTAAACAAAGTTTAAAATTCCCAGAAAATTGTAACAAGTTGAAGCACACCTTAACAAGCTAAAGAAAATGTCAACTTGAACAATGGTAGGGTTTCATGCAGACAAAACTGTTAAAAGTTCTGAAATAATTGCTGACTGAGCTATCTAACTTAACAGAACACAGACCCCATGTAGCTGGAAGAAAATCTGGTCAGAAAATTTTCCCAGAGTTCTTTTACTCGGCATATACTCCCTCCCCTCAAAAAGAAAGCAAATCTTACCAGAATTATTACAAGAATTTTGGCTACTTTGTGATGCTGGTCTCTAAATAATTCAATTTAGCAACTATTTTGTGACTGCCTACTGTTTGCAAGACACTATGTGAACACTCATTGTGTGCAAGGCTAGTGTTGTGAGTGACAGCAAGAAAAGGATCTCACAGCTCATGGAAATTGAAGAGTGCTGGAAGCTGCACTCAAATCAGAAACACAGATTGGTTGGTGGTAAGGGGTACAGTAGAGGAAAGAATGACCTGGAAACAGGGAAAAGAAATGGGATATGGAGGGAGATTTTATAGATGAGATTACATCTGAACTGGGCCTTGAAAATGGGAGAGATACCAGTAAAGAGAGAACGGAGACATTCTTACTTTGAAAAGAATAGACCACTGTGATATTTTTTTTGCTCTTCACTTCCTCCACATCTCCAAGCCCTTGAAACTTGCACCTCCCACCTCTAAGTGAAAACTGTTCTCAACAATTTCTCTAGTGACCTCCTAGTTGCCTGATTCAGTTGCTATTTTTAGTCCTGACCTCAAATTATCTCTTTGCAAACTCTGTTGACTTTGACCTTGAAACTCTTCTCTGGCTTTCATTATCTGCTCTTTCCTGCTGTTCCCTATCTCTCTGGCAGCTCCCTCTCAATCTTCCTGTTCTTGGTAGTTCCTTGCTCATTATTTTTTTTTTTTAGCTGTATACATCCTACCTAGATTGGATGTATACATCCACCTCCATGGCTGCAAACTCTACCTTACACTGACACTGATGATGTACAAATTTAAATTTCTAGCTTCCTATCTCTTCTTTTTAATTGATGAATCATAGTGATATACATTTATGGGGTACAATGTGATGTTTTGAGATGGGCTGTCCAAAACATATCCAGCCATGTAACCATTTTCCTTACATTAACAATGGCTAGATGCTTTCTGGACTGCCCTAGTATATATGTATATACAAGGTGGCATGATTAAATCAAGCTAATTAACGTATCCGCCTCCTCAATTACCTTTGTTTTTCATGGTGAGACATTTGAAACTTACTCTCTTACTTATTTTGAAATATGTAATTATTATTGACTATAGTCACCCTGGTGTGCAATAACTCTCAAAAGCTATTCCTCCTGTCTACTTGAAACTTCATAGCCTTTGATCAACAATTCCCTTTTTCCTTCTCCCCACAACCTCCCAGACTCTGATAAACATTTTTGTACTTATTTATACTTCTATGAGTTCAACTTTATTAGAATCCACGCATAAGTGAGAATGAGATCATGTGGTGTTTGTCTTTCTGTGTCTGGCTTATTTCACTTAGCATAATGTCCTCCAGATTCATTCATATTGTTGCAAATGACAGGGTTTCCCCCTTTTTTTAAAAGCTAGGTAGTAAAGCTAGTCTATCATGTATATATAAGGGCTGTCCAGAAAGTATCCAGCCATGTACTATGTTCATGTTATATTAATGATGGCTGAACACTTTTCAGACTGACCTCATATACCACATTTTTTTTTATCCATTCATCTAATAACAGGCACTTAAGCTATTTCCATATCTTGGTTATTGTGAATGACATTGTAATGAATATGGAAGTACCGATATCCTTTTATCATACTGATTTCAATTCCTTTGAATATATACCTAGAAGTGGGACTGGTGGGTTGTATGGTAGATCTATTTTTAGTTTTTTGAGAAATCTTGATGCCATTTTTCATAATGGCTGTACTAATTTACATTCCCACTAACAACGTTTAAGAGTTCCTTTTTCTCTACATCCTCGTCAATACTTAATCTTTCATCTTTTTGATGAAAGCCATCCTAACGGTTGTGAGGTGATATCTCATTGTGGTTTTAATTTGCATTTCCTTAATGATTAGTGTTGGTGACCATTTGGGGTTTGTTTTTTTTTTTGTACCTATTGGTCATTGGTATGCCTGCTTTTGAGTAATGTTTATTCAGGTCCTTTGCCCATTTTTCAATCAGGTTATTTGCTTTATTGCTGTTGGGTTGTTTGACTTCCTTATATATTTTGGATAGTAACTTCTTGTCAGATGTATGATTTGCAAATATTTTTACCTATTCTGTAGACTCTATCTTTTTCTTGAGTTCCAAACTTATATTTCCAACTATTCACTGAACTGACAATGTGAGTAGCCTATAAATGCCTCAAACTTAACATGTCAGTAATCTAATGTATCGTCTTTTCCCCTGAACTTCCTCCTCTTCTCATGTTCCTTATTTCTACTTAAAACTCTAATGCATACTCCTTCATACTTCTTCACCCTTTTACATTTTATCCATAATGCTAGGAATTCTTTTCTTCATATTAAGTATTAAGAAAAGTTCATCCTTAAATGATTAACGCACATGTCACCTCCTCTGTGACAACCCAGGGGGCAATGTGGTGCTCTGGAAAAAAAAAAAATAGATCCAACTATGAATCCTGATTGCAGCATTTATTATGTAGTCATACAACCTTGACCTCACTAAGCTTATCTTTCTTTGGCTGTAATAACTACCTCAGAGGGTCATAAGCTTCAACTGAGATGATATATATGAAGAACCTAGTGTGGGAAATGCCTAGCAGAGCCTCCATGAATACTCATCTTCTTCCTTCCCTCCTTTCTCTGGGCCACCAAGGCACATGCAGCTGTTGACTGCAGCATGTTCTTATGTGAATCCTCCAGACCCCGAGCTCTTCAATAGGAAAGCCTAGAACCTGGCCCCACCAAAGCACACTCAGTACATATTTATTTAATTGCAATGAGTTTGGAAACAGCTCAGCACTCAATTTTAGAACTCAGGATCACGGGGAAATGATTGGTACTATAAAGAGGAAGAGAGACAGCAAGGATGAACTCCTCTGGGGAACAATGTAAAGAATTCAATGTGGGGCATGCTAAATTTTAAAGAGCAGAAAGGAGCAACCAGCAGGAAGTTGAGTCTTGCCTAGAGTACAGGTGAGGGAAGGCCACATTCAAGTAACAGGAGGAAGGAACGAGTGACGGCACAAAGCAAAGGAGTAGGGGAACATCATAACAAGGTAGCAGACAGAGAGATGGAAAAAAGGATTTCATTAAGAAAGCAGGGAGTCCATGGTTCTGAATACAAAAGAAAGATTCCTAGAATTAGAACAAAAAGCAGGCGCTGGGGAATGGGTCAAGGAGGAGAAAACAGTTTCAATAGAAGGAAGGAGACAAAACAGACTGTAGGAGGTTAAAAAGTGAGTGAGTGAAAAACTGAGGGAAAATCACCAAGGTAACTAAATAATGATCTAGCATCTGTATGTGTTCAAATGTGAAGAATTTTCAATTCCTGAAATGACACTGTCAGGTACACAAGCCCAGCTTTACTGTTCCCAGTGGTGGTGAGCCTACAGCACCATGCCGGAAGGTGCAAGTGTTTTGTCTTTGTGTGTCCCCCTGCTCTCCCCGCCCCCACCCTATTGTGGCTGCAGGACTCTTATCTAGACATCAGCCATAGTCTCGAAAGGAGAATCTGATGGATTCCTGCCTTGCATCCTTGACAATCTCATCACTCAGAGGCTGAAGAGGCCACCGGAGGAGTAGCTTTTCCTCAATTAATTTTAATCAACAGTCAGCCTTGAATGATGGAGTGGAAGTGATAGGAACTTTGGGGGGGAAAGTGATGAAAATGTCTTGTAATAATAGTCAAGGAAAAGAAAGCTGGTCATAGACATGATTCAAGCTGTTTAGGAAAGTAGATTTTTTATGTTTGACTCTCCACCCTCTATCCTCAAGGCATGCAATTCCTAAATAGAAAACAAAGGACCCTAAACCTAACTCTGACTATTTAATTTTTTCAATTAATTACTTGGATAGACTCGGGCTATTAAAATTGAAGATGGCACAAAACAGAAAGATAATCCCTTAGAGGACTGGATCAAGACCTCATGATCACTCAACAGACTATCAGGATGAATTGAAACTAATAAGATTAATTTTTTAATTAAAAAAATACAAAAGTCTACCCTAAGGTTTAAAAAAAACAACAGAAGAAATATAGGATGGGAACAAGATAAAGATATCAAATATGTGTAGGCTTTAAAAGTTACAAAGGAATGTTAAAATTGTGAAGGTAAGCACTTAAAAATTGGTGTTCACAATATATAACTTGCAAACAGAAGAAAAAAAGAAAAGAAGTTTCTTAAATCAAACAGAAAACAGAAAAGGAAAATAAAGAAATAATAAAAGTACAAAAGAGATGGCATAAATGCATCTAATTGTATTAGTTTTTTAACAAATATAAATGAATAAACTTACCTATTAAAATTTAGAGTTTCAAATAGGATTGTTAAAAATCCAGTCATATATTATACATGAGACACCTCTAAAACAAAATAATATCGGAAATTGAAAATAAAGACAAAAGATATGAGTAAAAATCTCAGCAAAAATTCCTAACACAGCAATATTTTTTATAAGGCAAAATAGAGTTTAAGGTGAAAAGCATTAATAGGGCTACTGTGTATTAATCAAAGGAACTACTCCAGCTACAGATAACAATCATTAAATTGCCTGCAGAAATATAGGATGGAAGAGACTTGATTTAATAGCAGTTCATCTGAAAACGATGGTGTTTTGCCTTCGTAAATTTAATAATGGCCAAGGGGTCAACACATTTGCCTCCAAAAGTCACCACAATCTTTGCCAATATTAATAGTGTGCAGAACAGCTCAGGTTAAGACTTGCTTTCTCTGTGCTGTCAAAACTTACCTGGAGTGGAGTACTCAGGTCCGCGTGTGTCGTGTTGAGGTAGACATTGTCATATTGGAGAACTTCCAACAGAGATTGACCAGGATGACAGCATCAAAAAGCATCCCCTAAGAAACAATTGAAGGACAGGAAATATCAGGCAGAAAAGAGGAAAGTTTAGAGACTCATGTCAACCAAGTAGACAGAGTTGCAAGTGGTGGAGCCAGGACTGAACCAGAGCAGATGTCACTATAGACAGATTCCAGACATTCTGATCTAATCCATCCTGTACTGCCTCTTTGTAAGACTACCAGAAGAAAATGTAACTATTTCTTATAGTTTTCATAATATGATAGTGGAAAAGACTTTCCTAACCATAACATTAAGATCATTGCCATAAAAAAAGAGGAACTTCTTTTAAAAGAAAATTTTTTGAAAGTTTGCATAAAGATACAATAAACAAATATTTTAAAACAACAAACAAGTGACAATACCAAGTGCTATTGAGAATGCTGAGAAAATGAAATACTCATACATGACTGGTGAGAATGGAAAATAGTTTGGCAATTTTTTATAAACTGAATATTCAATAACCATGCAACCTAGTAATTGTACTCTTGGGCATTTATCCCAGAGAAATGAAGACTTATGTCCACACAAAAACCTGTACATGAATGTTTATAGCAGCTTTATTCATAATAGCCCCAAACTGGAAACAGTCCAGATATCCTTAAATGAATAAACGTTTAAACGAACTGTAGTTTATCCATTCCATAGAACACTACTCAGCAATAAAAAGAAACAAGCTATTCATACACACAACATCTTGGATGAATTTCCAGAGAATTATGCAGAGTGAAAAATGTCAATTTCAAAAGGTTAATTAGTGTATGATGTATGATGTATACACTACTATTATTCCATTTTTAAAATGACAAAATTTTAGAAATGGAGAACAAATTGTGTTTGCCAGAGTTGGTAGTGAGAGAGGGATACGGAAGGCAGGTGGGTGTGGTTAGTTATAAAAGGACAACATGAAATATCCTTGTGATGATGGAATGGTTCAGTATCTAGACCATTGATGGTGGATACATGTACTTACATGTGTGACAAAATTGTACAGAACTATCAAAAAGACAAATAATAAGTTTTGGCCAGGCTGTGGAAAAACTGGAACCCTCAAACATTGCTGGTAATAATGTCAAATGGTACAGCCACTTTGGAATGGTTTAAAAATTCTTCAAAATGTTAAATGTAGAGTTACTGTATGACTCAACAATGGCACTTATATATCCAAGTGAAATGAAAACATATGTCCACACAAAAACTTGCACATCAAGTTTCCACCGTTTTCATAGCCACATTATTCAAAATAACTCAAAAGTGGACCAATCCAAATGGCATCATCTGATGAATGGATAAAATAATGTGTCCATACCATAAAATAATATTCTACAATACAAAGGAATGAAATACTGATACATGGTACAAAACGGATGAACCTTGAAAATGTCATGCTAAGTGAAATATTGCAAAAGACCACATCTTATTCCATTTAAATGATAGGTGCACAATAGGCAAATTCTTACAGAAAAAAAGTAGATTAGTGGTTGCCTAGGGATAAAGAGAAGGATGGGCAGTGACCACTAATGGGTTTCTTTTAGGGTGATGAAATGTACTAGAATTAGATAGTAGAGAAGATTGTACAACTCTGTGAATCTACTAAAAACCACTGAATTATATAATATAAATTGGTAAATTTTATAGTATGTGATTTATATCCCAATAAAGATGTGAATAAACTATATAGAACTAAATACACACACATACACACATACACACACAAACATACACATACACACCAATGAGCACAAGTAAAACCAAGGAATTTAATAAGATGGGTGAACTCTATCAATGTTAGTTTCTTAGTGGTAATATTATACCACTGTCTTGCAAAATATTGATATTACCTTTGGGGAAAACTGTGTAAAATATATACAAGATTTCTCTGTATTATTCTTCATAGCTGCATGTGAGTCTACAGAAGCCACTGCAAAAATCCACATTCACCATATGTAAAGCCCACACACTTGCCCACCAATGCTAGAGGAACAATACTGCCTTCTGCTTCTTTCTGCCTTCTGATCACTTGTGGGTCCTCTCATTGGCAGAGTCTAAATTAAAACCCTGCTGGCAAAGGATTCTGGGAAATGTTGTCCCAGGCTTCCAGCCTCTCTGATACAAGGAGATCATAGACAGGAAGAAGGATGAATGCCAATTTATATATACATACAGATACAAACATATATAATTTAAAGTGTATATATTTAAAATATATATTTAAATATACACATACATAAATGTATATATACTTATATGGTAATTCATGTACTATTTAAATTTATATATATATATACACACACACACATATATATGTATGTGCATGTGTGTATTCTAAACTCATGGCATAATGTTTAAATAAAATCCGTGTCTGAAATTGCATATATAATATAGTACCTTAGCCTGTGTTCCCCTAAACTAACATCTGCAACAAAGTTTGATGCATGAGTGGTTTGTTCAGGATGCTGACCCCAGGAAGCAAGAAAGAGTGGAGGAATGTGAGTGGGAGGACTGAACAGAGGAGAGAGAGCAAACACAAAGATGAATTACTACATTGACAAATACAAGGGGGAACGATTGCTCCATCTCTCTTGGAGAAGCCCCAGGAACAAAAGAGTATGTGCCTTTGGTCCAAGGTTTGGATTGCACGCATTGAGCAGTTCCCTCAGACACATCACACTGACATCACTGTGACACAGAAGCAAGAGGTAAAGCAAGAGGTGAGGCACTACTGGGTGACACTGGTGGGAAACTGGTTGGAGCATGCATAGCTGTGGCTGTGACATGAGAGGATTTGAAGCAGGGCACAAGAGGTATCTGATAAATATAGGATGATCCCAATTACATGAAATATGCTTTTGGACTGAAGGAAAGTCTGGAATTCCTTCCTTCCATATTCTTTTAGCAGTATGTTAGCAGTGTTTATATCTTGGTTACAGAATATGAATAATTGTGTTTCCTTTTTTATATGTTCTTGTACTTTGAAGTTTTCCACAATAAGTATATACTGTTTCTATAATCACAAAATGCAACAGAAATTATTTTTAAGGAGCTGAGCTCTATGGTTTGAGGATGAATGTTTATGCAAAGACCAGAGGACTTGGATATAGGATTCTTCCACCAGATGGACAGCTGGACCAGAAGACATTTCAGATGACAGGCTAGGATTCTATGATGACCAACTTAGTGGAAATGTCCAAAGGATTACCAGGCACAAAACAGACACTCAGCTCACATTTGGCAAAGGAACAAATGTATGTACTGCAGCAACACAAATAGACTTAGAAAACTTCTGCCCCCAAGAGCTCACAGTGTCTTAGAGAAAATAAAAAATAGATACTTAAAAAGATAGAATTACCATATAATCCAATAATTCAACTGACTCCTAGGCATATCCTCAAGAGAAATGAAAACATATATCCACACACAAACTTGTACATCCATGTTCATAATAGCACTATTCACAACAACCAAATGGTGGAAATAATTCTAATGTCCATCAACAGATAAACAGGTAAATTGTGGTATATCTGAATAATAGAACATGATTCAGCCATAAAAAGAAGTAACATATTGCTACATGCTACAACATGGATGAACCTTGAAAACATTATGCGAAGTGATAGAAGATAGATGCAAAAGACATATTGTACAAGTCCATTCCAAAAGAGGCAAATTCATAGAGGAAAAAGAGGAGATCAGTGGTTGCCAAGAGTTGCAGGGAGGAAGTAATTAAGTAATTACTTAATAGATATGAGATTACTTTCTGAGTAATGAAAAGATTCTGGAATTAAATAGTGGTGATGATTGCACAACAGTCTGAGTACAAATAAAACCCTAAACTAAACTTTAAAATGGCTAAAATAGTGAATTTTATTTCAATGACAAGTGATAGTAAATAGTTCTAGGTCACATATAATGTGTGGCAAATAATGGACAAGTCTGGGAGACAGCAAGAGAGATTCTATGTGCCTAGGGCCATTAGAGATGGTTTCACAAAGAAGGTTGGAGTTTGGGACTTTGAGAGAGCAGGAGTACCAAAATGTGCTCAATAAATGCTCTTGGAATTGAATTCAACTACAAATCATTGCAGGAAGAGGTGTCAGCACAGGCTTCAAGATGGCAAGGTGCAGGATGAGTCCGCAGATAATTAGTCAACTTCAAGGGTGTGGAAGATTTTAACAGTGGAAGGATACTGGCAGATAAGGCACAGAGGAAAAAATTTGACATTCAAATAAACATTTTAGACTGAAAAATGTGGTGCAGATTAGTGTGTTCTCCAATTTCTATTTTTTTTTTTTTACTTCTAATTATAGAAATAATATAAAAGAAGTCAATCTGGTAGATTGGAACTGGAACAAGACAAGAATGTCGGCTCTTGCCTCTCCTATCCTACACAGTACTGGAAGTCCCAGCCAGTGCAATCAGGCAAGAGAAAAAATAAAAAGCATACAAATTGGAAAAGAGAAAGTCAAATTATCTCTGTTCACTGATGATATGATCTGATAGCTAGAAAACCCTTAAAAATTCCACCAAAAAACTCTTAGATTTAATAAATCAATTCAGTAAAGTTTCAGGGTACCAAATCAATCTGCAAAATCAGTAGCATTCCTATACACTGGTAACAATCAATCTGAGAACCAAATCAAGAAGGCACTCCTATTTACAATTGCTACAAAAAAAAAAAAAAAACCCGCAAAAACCTAGGAATACTTTTAACCAAGGAGGTGAAAGATTTCTTCAGGAAAACTATAAGACACTGATGAAAGAAATTGTAAATGACACAAACAAATGGAAATACTTCCCATGCTCATGGATCAGAAGAATTAATATCATTAAAATGACCATTTTCAATGCAATTTACAGATTTAATACAATTCCTATCAAAACACCAATGTTATTTTTCACAGATTTAGAAAAAAAATCCTAACATGTATACAAAACCAAAAAAAGAGCCCTAATAGCCAAAGCAATCCTAAGCAAAAAGAATAAAGCTAGAGGCATCACATTACCTGACTTCAAATTATACTACAAGTCTATAGTATCCAAAACAGCAAGATACTGGTATAAAAATAAGCATATAGATCAGTGGAACAGAATAGAGAACCCAGAAATAAAGCTATGTATCTACAGCCAACTTATCTACAGACAAGAGCATACACTGGGGAAAGAATACTATTTCAATTAATGATGCTGGAAAAATTGGATCACCAAATGCCAAGGAATGAAACTGGACCTCTATATGGAAAAATATATGTTCATATAATAGACTATTACTGAGCTATAAAAAATAATGAGGTACTTGCCCATGTGCTAAAACATGGATGAACCTCAAAAACATTATGCTATGTGAAAGAAGACGGACACAAAGGCCATGTATTATATGATTCCATTTATGTAAAATGTTCATAACTGGCAAGTTCATAAAAATGGAAAGTAGATTAGTGGTTGCCAGGGCCTAAGGGGAAAGGGGAATGCAGAGTAACTGCTAATGGTTATGGAGTTTTATTGGGGGGATGGTGATGAAAATGTTCTAGAATCAAATAGTGGTGACGTTGCACAATCTTGTGAATATACCAAAAAACACTGAATTGTACACCTTAAAAGGATGAATTTTTTTGATATATGAATTATATATCAATAAAACCATTATAATAAATGATGGATGTATTTCTAAAAATCAACTCAATATGGATGAAAGACTTAAACGTATGTCTTGAAACTATAAAAATAAGAAAACCTATGGAAATCTCTTCTGGACATTGGTCTAGGCAAAGAATTCATGACCAAGACCTCAAACGCAGAAACAGCAAAAACAAAAATAGACAAATGGACCTTAATTAAACTAAAAAGCTTCTGCATAGCAAAAGAAATAATCCAAAAAAAAAGACAACCCATAGAATGGGATAAAATTTTTCCAAACTATACATCTGACATAGGACTAATATCCAGAATTTACAAGGAACCCAAACAACTCAACAAAAAGATAATAACCCCATTAAAAAGTGGGCAAAGGGCATGAATAGAAATTTTTCAAAAGAAGACAAACATATGGCCAAGAAGTATATAAAAAATGCTCAACATTACTAATCATCAGGAAAATGCAAACTAAAACCACATGAAATATCATCTTACACCAGTCAGAATGGCTATTATAAAAAGACAAAAATAAAAGATGTTGGCAAGTATGTGAAGAAAAGGGAACTCTTACACATTGATGATGTGAAAGTAAATTAGTACAATCTCTATAGAAAACAGTTTGGAGATTTCTCAAAGAACTAAAAATAGAACTTATAGTGGATCCAGCAATCCCTCTACTGAGTATCTACCTGAAGGAAAAGAAAGCATTATAACAAAAAGACACCTGCACTCATATGTTTATTACAGCACAGGTCACAATAGCAAAGATATGGAATCAACCTAAGTGTGCACTAATGGATGCTTGGATAAAGAAAATGTGGTATATATATACAATGTAACACTATTCAGCCATAAAAAAAAGAATGAAATCATGTCTTTTGCCGCAATCTGGTAGAACTGGAGGCCATTATCTTAAGTGAAACAACTCAGAAAGTCAAAGACTGCATGTTGTCACTTACAAGTGGGAGCTGAATAAAGTGTACACCTGGTCATAGAGTGTGGAATTCTAGACATTGAAGGCTTGGAAGGGTGGGAGAAGTGGGAGCAGGGTGCATGAGGAGAAATGACTTAATGGGTACAATATATGTTAATTGGGGGATGGATGCAGTAAAAGCCTACACTTCACTACTATGCAATATATCCACATAACAAAATTGCACTTATACCCCTTAAATTTATACAAACAAAAAATAAATAAATAAAAGATTCTGTGTCAGTCAGATAGTCATGCTGCGGAACAAATAACTCCGGAATTTTTGTGACTTACAACAGCAATAACTTATTTCTCACTCAATCTCATGCCCACTGTGAATGGGCTGTAGCTATGGTATATGTCATCTTTACTCTGGGATCCAGGCTACCTCAGCAGCCTCTACCTGTCTCATGGCAGAAAACAAGGTGAACTACATATTGATCTTAAAGCTTCTATTGAGAAAGGACATTCTCATGTCTCTTCTCACTGGCCAAAGTTAGCCATATACCCACACCCAGAGTCAATAGAATGGGGAAGAGACATCCAATACGGGTGACCAGAAAAAACAATCCCACAGGTTCCGACCCTGGTCCTGCTACTTAATGGCTTTTGGCAAAGTTGCCTATGTTCTCTAAGCCTCAGAGTCTTCATCTATGAAATGGGGATAATGATTCCTATGCCATGAATTTATTATGAGGATTAAATGAGATCATGCAAGTAAAATGCCTGGTGCAATGCTGGCCACATAGTAATTACACAATAAGATGAACTGCTCTGACAGATGACAAACTCTTTGAGGACAGGCACTTTTTACCCATTGTTTTCCCCAGCACAGCACTTCACACACTGTCAGTACTTCAGTAGATGCTTAGCAGCAGAGTCAATGAGTGAAGGAATGACTATATAAAAAAGAAAATTTAGAAATCATGAAAATGTATTCAGAAGAAAATAAAATACTCCTTTTAATTAATGGCCAATGCATGAGGAAGTAGGTCCTCCTCCTTGTCATCACTAACGAGAAAGTTATAGGTCCTTTTTAATTCATATCCTTTCTTGCCCTGGCTCATACCAGAAGCAGAAATCAAAGCTTAAATGCACAGACTCCTGCCTGTGTTTTGGAGGGCTGGGCACTATTTCTGAAGAACCTTTCTAGCTCAGTAGTGGCCTGGCATATACCAAGCACACTGTCCCAGACAAGGCGCTATATTGTGTTGGGAGCTTCCAAAAGATGAAAACAAGAAACAGAAAATGAAAATTACTGCCCAACCTGGTCCTTCCTGGGATGGGGTCTCGAAAGAATGGAATTTTTCTCTGCCAGGGTTTGATCTACTACCACCACCTCTGCCAGGGCTCTGTGTACAATCATCAACTCAAACCATGAAGTTCTTTTGGAGATTTAAAATGTTTTGAGTTAAAGGCCCATAATTTAAATTTTTACCAGTAGACATGGAAAAAAAGACATGCAAATAAAAAACACAACTAAACCCCACTTTAACTAAATGCAAAATTGTATCTACTTCTTTTTCATACTCTTCTTTCAAATATAAGAATTACATATTAAATTATTATATTATTTATATAAATTATATATTAAATATATAAATTATATATATGAATGAAATTATATATTAAATTATATATCTTATAATGTAAAAATGTTCACTACTTGTAAACTCCCTGATTGGCATGGCCCATTATTACAAGTATTTACTATAGGTAAGATAATGTCCCCATTCACACACACACACATTCATGCATACACATACCCATGCACACATGCACATTCATAACCCACGCTACATATAAGAGGGGACATGTAATGGCTGTCCTCCCTAAGGGCTACTCTAAAACATAGAAATCCTTGGTTTTGCAGACTAATTGGTAGAAGCCACAGGGAAAGATTTTTCAGTTACATGGAAGGGAGACTTCAAACAGATGGTCTTTAAAGCCCCTTAACCTTGAGATGTGATGATATTGGTAATAGCCTGATTTAACTTGAAAAGCCCATTGGGCAATTGTTCCATTGTATTTATGGTTCTTTCTGTTCTCTACGGGTCTGATGACAAACGCTCATGAGCACCTGTGCTCTGCCGCCACAGGGCTAGGAGTTATGGGGGACACCTTACTCAGGACAGCAGTCCCTCCCTCTGAGGGGTTTGCCCTATATCTGAGCAAACAGTGGACACCATGCAAAGTCCAGCGATGTGGCCAACAATGACACAACTGCTCACAGTGTCACAAGGAAGAGTGATGTTATTGCCAAGAAAGCTCCACAGATGATTAGTGATGTGGAAATTCAGCAGAGGGATGGATGAATAAACCAAAATTCACTGTTGTTGCATCCTAGACTACAAAATTAGATTAAATATGCTATCAGTTAAGCAGAGCTTTTAGGTTCCCTCAGACAGACGTTTAAGAAAAACCTCCTCTCTACTCTAGAACCCCCGACTCCCCCCACATCAACACCACACACGCTCACACACACACACACACTCCCGACTCCCCACACATGCCAGCACACAAACACACAGTATTATTCTGTGGGGAAGGCTTTCCAACAGTTGGCTCCTGCCCTGTAAATCCAAACCACCTTCGTATTCCTCTCCACCTTTTTTCCCTTTGGTCTGACCACTTGCTCATTGCTTAAAGCCAAATGGTTTCATAGAAGGCATTTGGACAGTCAAAACACTGTGTCTGATCCTCTTGTAGAATGCAGGCAACACATGAGAGAGACTTAGAGGGTTCTTTTTCCAGTTTAAGAATATGTATTATATACAAGTCATAATCCTTTACAAATAGAAAATCAGTAATACAGTACACCAAATCTATGCGAATTCAATTTGAAGAATAAACAAGTTCAACAAAGCCCTTTAGATACAATTTCTTATGGGTTTACTGCAACAATTTTAGTTATATTATATGTCTCGTAAATTCCAATAAATCTATCTGAAACCTCAAGCATATTATTTCAAAGAGAAATTATTATGAACGGGGCAGTTTTTCTTTGTTCATATGTATAAAATGCAACAATGGATACATTTTACAAATCAAGGGCTGTAGCAATCTCATGCTTGAAGTAAAGGAGATGGGTTTATTATGGTGAAGAGCAAATACCAAAGCTAGTGAACTAAGCATTTCCTCTCCTGAAAGGTTGATGGTCATCTTCCGACTTTGCTTAGGTGGTCAAACACTCACCATGATTGCTTTAGAGAAAAGGCCCAAGATGTTTACAAGCTCCAGTTTGGCATCCACTCCCCAAGTAAGCATTTGGTAATTCCCTTTTGTTAGTTATTACATAAAAACTGGCCGTAAATTCGTTAAGTCTTTGTTTCTGAGGGTCTTCATATGCCTGCCTAAAAGTACCTCTTTGTGAGAATTTTGAATATGGAGGATTACTGTGAAGATGGAAGACACCCAATGGAAACTCTCCTTTAAATATTTAAAAGGGAAAATAGGCTCGTCCCATCTGACCTCACAAGGTAGAAGTTAGGATGGTAAGATTTAGCTCCACTGGCGGCAGGACTTTGAATATGTGGCGTAGGCCAGGGCTGACCGGAGCCGTCTTAGGGAGTTGTGAGCTCTCCGTTTTTGCCAGTGGTGCTCAAGCTAAGTGGAAGATACCAGGTGAGGATGATCTAGGAGCCTGGCCTGTGGGCCTTGGGGGCCTCCTGCAACACTAACAATCTCTTCTTCTATGTGATCCCAGGAATGCTTTGTCAAGGAAGAGGGATGAGAGCTGGGTTGTGACTATAGAGGAGTAGGTAAGAATGAATGGACAATGTTCCGGAGACAAAATCCTGAGAAAGAGCTTAGAGGTCGAGTCTATCTGGGGGCACAGTGGAAGGATCTTGGCCGTGAGTTATATGAGAGGCTTCAGTGGGGTGGTGACTAGGAGATGAGAGGGACATCAGTTTAGGATTTGATTTTAGATGACTTCCAATGCCATAAGAGAAATAATGGATTTTGTCTTGACCGTCCTTGGTAACAAACTGGTAGCCAACTGATGCCTTATTACTTGAAGTGCACAGTGTTTTTAAAAGGCATTTGGTCCCCACCCAAGCAGTTTGGAGCCCAGGGCCTTCAACAGATTTCACGTATTTATATCGCTTGTGTGCCACTGTGACTACTGCTGCAGATGATGATAAATCACCAAAGATTTTAAAGTGGGAAAGTGGAAGGAGCAGAATCTTGGGGACACCAGTGTAGCAGGAATGTGCAGCTTAGATTGAGAATCCAGAAGACTTTTCCACTGCAGTAGTCCAGGCATGAGACACTTAGGCCTAAACCTGTAGAGGGTGGGAGAGAAAAAAGAAATATAAATGCAAGACAGGTCTGAAAGGAGGGAAAGTCTGCACTGTGTTCCAATCATTTTACAGCCAGGATAAGCTGTGTAACTTTGGAAAAGGCACCTAACGGTTCCAAGCTTTATTTTCCTAAAATATGCAAAGGGGATAAAATTTTCTATCCTGTAGTATTGTCTTAAGAATTTGCACTAGGGTATATAAATCTACATGAAATTCCTAGCACAGGGCCTGCCACACAGTAAACATTCATAAATGATAGAATTTTTATATGATTATTAAAATACAGTTGCATGGCTTTGTGTATGTACATGGTATATTAACAGATTGGAAATAGAAGGAGTCAAAGATTCCTAATTATTTCTAATAAAAATTTGAGATGCATATTTGAGAAAAAGGCAAGTAGTTAAGCTTTAGATATTTTGAGTCTGAAAAATAATGGCTTAACAGGATATACCCAAGTAAAATTTTTTAGCTGAAAAATGACAATATGTGCATGCAGATGGGAAAAAGTTGGACTGAAGCAGCAGATAAATTAGGTAGGTTTGGGCTGCAAGTAACTAAATACTCAAATTCAACAGGCTTAAACAATAAGGGAAACGTATTAGCTCCCATAATGAAAATGCAGTGCAGGATTATTTACTTTCAGGGCTCTGTCATGTCCTGAGGGATTCAGATTCTTTCTATCTTTCCCTCAACAGCCTAAAATCTTGAACTGTCTCCAGGCCTGCTGTCTTCTTGGTCATGACATGGCTGTGACCATTTTAGCAGTCACATAAAGTCATAACAATGAGGCATTTACCAGGCACCCTCAATAAATTTCCCACCTCTTATCCTTGGTTAGATTTGGGATAAATTCTTCTCCTGAAATCAGTCATTGGCAAGAAGAACTGGACTGCTAAATTTGGCTTAGGTTAGTCTAGATTTACCCGCTGTGTCAAGACGGGAGTGGCTGCTGGGTAGTGTGTCTCACCACCTTGCATCACTGCCCATGTCTCAGGGTCGAAGGCTGTGACTCTTCATGAGCTTTTCCCATTGTCACTCAACTCTGCCGAAGACAGCTGCCTTCTGGCTGCTGACTCTCCCACCTCTGTTCCAGAACCTGGGTTTCCAGGTCCTTCCAGGTGAGACAGCTGTCTCTCAGCTCCTCCAGGCATCCAGATTGAAGTCATTGCCATGAACTAATTCAGTGGAGCAAGGTAATAAGTGGTAGCAGTTTCTCACTTCCTCACCACCAACTGCAGCAATCCTGCTCTGCCAATGTCCGTGTGCAACCAGGATAAATTGGATCAGTGACAGGGACTGCCTGACACCCCCACTGAGGCACACGACAGGCAGGAGGCTAGACTGGCTGCATAACTGGCAGATGGTGACCAAAGGTGGCTAGCAGATGGTGGAAGGTTGTCCAGTTGCCAACAGCAGAGTAAACCCTGGTTCTAACAGAACATAAGCTCTTTGTCTCATTGGTACACATGACAAACTCACTTCCAATCAAGCATACCAT
Source organism: Mirza zaza (assembly GCA_008750895.1). NCBI lineage: Eukaryota > Metazoa > Chordata > Mammalia > Primates > Cheirogaleidae > Mirza > Mirza zaza. The sequence goes on from VSMD01000409.1 coordinate 64,846, forward strand.
TCTTCCTCTTTCCTGAGGTCATCTTTGTTTATTGACTGACGGGGAGGCGGCATCCAAGCCTTGGACAACACAGCTGGCCACCTACAAGCGGCAAGAGCCAAGGTGAACTTGGGACCCTCATCACACTGTCACTTGAACAGGGCACTGATGACAAGCCCATCTAAAATTGCCTGCAGGAAAAGAATATTAACCCACCTCCCTGTGTCTTGCAAGGTCTAAATCTAAATCATCATGGAATGATAACATTCTCTTATATCATGAAAGCATCACAAACTTTCTATGGGCTCCCTTGGTAAAAAAAATACCACTAGTGAGACAGTTTGTTTTGGAAATTGAGCCTGCTGGCTTTGAAATTTTTCACAAGTGGTCCCCTGGGAAATTTTTTTATCATTTCTCCCCCTGGGTTGGGCCCACATTTTTTAAATTATTGCATTACAAACTGTTTTTCCAGCAATGATAACTTCCTCCTGCATATTATTATATATTACAAAAAGTCATATTTAACTGGGTTTGCAATGAAAACCAGAAGTAGCCATAGTATAATTTCCATTCTTAAATTTTCCACATTTTTTAAAACCTTACTTGAAGTATAATATTCTACAGAAAAGCACACATATACCCAAAACGTATTGTTCAGTTGATCTTCACAAATGAAACACACCTATATAACCAGCACCCAGACCAAGACACAGGACATTATGGGCACCTCCGATGACCAGCACCCTGGCTGTCCTTTCAGTCACTGCACACCACCACCCACGTAAGGATAACCCCATGCTGACTCTGACAGCAAAGAGATTTTATGTAAGTGATTCTTACTGTGTATATTCTTTGTGTCTAGCTACTTTCGCTCACCATTAGCTGAGCTCCATCATGAAAGATCATTCATTCTCAGTGCCTAATTCATGTGCTATTGTATAAATATACTACAATTTATGTAACAATTCAACTGTTCATGGACATTTGGGTAATTTCCCAGGGTTGGCTTTTTCCAGAAGTACTGCTTTGAACATTTTGGTTTGTATCTTTGGGGGACTATACATAAGCATTTCTGTATCTAGTACCTGTATCTATAGAGGGAATTGCTGGGCCCTAGGGTATATGTCTAGTCACCTTTGTAGGTAGATTCTGCCAAATGGAATCTACTAAAGTGGGTCCATTAGACACTAGATACCAAAATGTGGAAAATAGCTTATGGACCCCACTACTGCTTTTGTGGGTCCCTAAGTGGTATAGGGACATCAGTTAAGAACTTGTACTTAAAAGAAACCCATTCTCACATTCTGTTCCCAATGAAAACAGGCACGTTCTGTTCCCAGTGAAAACATTGACTGTTCCTCATAAAATGCACTTCAATTAGTTTGAAACCATGATGAAATCCTTTGTGATGGTTAATTTTATGTATCAATTTGACAGAGCTAAGAGATGCCAATATATCCAGTAGAGTCTATCTGGGTGTGTCTGTGCGAGTGTTTCCGGAAGAGATGAGCATTTGGATCAGTAGGCTGAGTAAGGAAGATCCGCTCTCACCCATGTAAACAGGCGTCATCCAATCCATTCAGAGCCCAGCTAGAACAAAAAGGCAGAGGAAGGATGAACTCTCCCTCTCTCTTCTTGAGCTGGGGTACCCATCTTCTCCCGCCCTTGGACATCAGAGCTCCTGGCTCTACGGCCTTCAGTCTCAGAGCGGGAGTTACACCGTTGGGTCCCTGTTCTCAGGCCTTTGGACTCAGGCAGAATTACACCACTGGCTTTCCTGCTTCTCCAGCTCGCAGACGGCACATTATGGGATTTCTTGGCCTCCATAATCAAGTGCGCTTGTTCCCATAATAAATCTCCTCTTATATGTCTCTATACATCCTATTGTTCCTGTTTCTCTGGAGAACCCTGGCTAATAGGTCCTCTCTCAGCCCTGTTACCCCTGGGCTGGCTACAAGACCCTTTCTCACAGGAAATGCCAGGGGAGGACTTTACGCTGGACTGAGACCTTTTTGTGTGAGGAAGATGCCAAGTGAGTTTCAGAGTTGGGGTCATGGGTGGTGGGTGTCAGGGTGAGCTCCAGAGCTGTGTCCTCTGTAGCACACAACCCCCTCTTGGGTATCGAGTGGGAAGAGAGGCAGAGCAGGCCAGAAAGGCACATCCCCTGGAGGCAGACAGGCCTAGTGGCGCGCTAACTTGGCCACTCTCTGGCGTAAACCTGGGAGGTGTGATAACAGGGACAGTTAGTCATCTGGCTCCATCCATGAGCCTATGGTTAACATTGATTTTTTCAAACCCAGAGCCTTCCTTCTTGTTGTCAGTTGAAAGAGACAACTAGAATAAAATCTAAATTCCTTACCTCGTCCACGACGCCCCACCTGCACCTCTCTCCTGACTCAGCCCCTTCGCTCTTTCCTTTGCTCACTAAGCTCTAGTCGCCTGGGTCCTCCCTCTCCCCTCAAACTTGGTGGGTGTGCTGCCTCTTCAAGGTCTTTGCACCTGTTCTTCCTTCAGCCTCCAGTTGCCTTTTCCATTGCTCTTCCCATGGCTGGCTCTTCCTTAGACTCAGGTCTCAGCTTAAAGCCACTTCCTTGCAGTGCCCTTCACTAATCAACTCTCAGAAGGCGGCCTCTGCCATCTTCTAGCTCACATCCTATTTGATATTCTTTATGGTATATATGATTTTGTGGTATCATTTTATTGTCACATAATGTGTTTTGTGTTTATTGCCTTTCTACTAGAAATGAAAGATCCACAAGAACAATGACCGTATTTGTTAGTCATTGCTAATCCCCAGTACCTAGAATAGTCCTTGCCACATAGTAGGTGCTCAGTAAATGTTTGAGGAATGAATGACTGTGGCCTGAGCGAGGAGTGTGCTGGCCCAGATTCAGCTGTCATTGATTGTCTTTGGAAGAAAATAAAAGTGAAAGCTCAGGGCTCACTCACTGTAGCTCAATACTCTTCCCTTCTTCTTCTTTTCTTTTCTTTTCTTTTCTTTTTTATCTCAGCATATTATGGGGGTATGAATGTTAAGGTTATGTATATTGTCCTTGCCCTTGAGTCAGAGCTTAAACTGTGACCATCCCCCAGAGGGTGCACCTTGCACTCATTATGTATGTATACCTGTCCCCTTCTTGAGCCTGGAATCAGCATTTTTGCTGGCCCTAAAGAGACCTGCCCATCTGAGGCCCTGGCATTTCTCTTACCTCATTTCAGCAAATCAATGTCGTGAACTTTCTGTTCCATACAAACCTGCGCTAATGTCTTGCAGTGAATCACCAATACACCAAGACGCCTGTTTAACTTGTCAAGAACGAGAACCGCTGCCGGTGGGAAATGCAAGCCTGAAGGCTCTGCAAGGCCGAGATGCTGTCCCTGCCCAGCTCTCCCAGCTCTCAGAGCCAAGACGGGATCAATGGGGAAGCCGCGCCGCAGGGCAGACCCCATGCTGTCGCGGGGCGCTGCTTCTGCCAAGAAGAGCCACGAAGACAGAGCCAAGAAGCAATGGTCTGCTAATTGTGCCACGTGGCCGCAGACGGGCAGCTTCCAGACTTCCGCAGCTTTGCCAGGAAGAAGAGGGGGCTTTATTTGTTGTTGGAAGTTCTCAGATTTTAAAACAATATGCATCAGTGGTTTTGCCTTTTCCCGGAAAATATGAATTCCATATGTTTTTGCTTTGCTAATTTCGGTGTTGGTCAATACGTGTAAGAGTTCCAGATACAACACGAAATCACACGGTGAAGATGATGAGAATCTATAAATGTCCTGAACACTTCAATATGCAGGTTTCGCCTGACAGAAAATAAACCAGAAGTATATAATCAAGTTCACAGACCAGAGAATTTCACAGTTGGCCTTGGCCAGGCCCTTTAGGCTTACATAGAAATAGACTTCTAACATCCTCTCATTACTCACAGCTTTGATCCTAAACCAACTACTCCAAACTATCCATGGACCGGAACCCAAACCTCCCCTGATCCCATCGGCCTCTGGCAAGACCTCTCTCCTGTCAGCACACGGCCTCGCCTCCCCTCTTGAGAGAACTTGGATGCTTCCTCCAACTCCAGGCCATAACCACCCCCACCCACTTCAGACTCCACAGTCTCTGCTGTCTGACACTCCTGCTGTGCTCGCCTCAGTCCCAGGGCAGGAGCCCCGACACACCAGGAACCTCTATGCCCACACTCCTGCCCTGAGCCGTTCTGAACGCTAACTGTGTCATGGAGATCCCTGCACTCGTGAGGTCAGGCTGCCTCTACTGAAGACTGTGAAGGCCCCTCTGGGGACCCAGAAGCACTAGGCTGAGGTCTTTGCTCAGAGTCCGTATTAGTTTGCTAGGGCTGCCATGACAAAGTCCCAACAGAACTTTATGTCTCAGAGTTCTGGAGGTTCTAGGTCTGAAATCTAGGTGTCAGCAAGGTTGGTTTCTTCTGAGGCCCCTCCTGACCTTGTAGATGGCTGTGTTCTCCCTGTGTCCTTGCATGGTCTTTCCTCTGAGTATGCGTGTGTCCTAATCCTTTCTTAGAAAGACATCAGTCATGTTGTATTAGGATCCACCCTAATGACCTCATTTTAACTTAGTTACCATTTTAAAGAACCTATATCCCCAAAGAATCACATTTTCATGTACTAGGGGGTTAGGACTCCAATGTATGAATTATGCAGAAGTGATACAATTTGGCCCATGACCAGGTTCTTTGCTGTTATTGGACTCCTGGAGACACATAGAAACTAGATCACACCGCTGGAATCTACATGCTGGTTTCCACCTCAAAGACTCCAGTGGAGTAATGGGAAGCTGGCCCCACAGGAGGAGCAGCACAGGTGTCCAGAGAAGAGCCCACCTGGGCAAAGCCTTACCTCTGGCAGAGCTTCAGTAGGTGGGCAGCTCAGTTCCATTCAAAGAAGGAGATGGATAGTACCAAAGCCAAAAGGAGGAACACTTAGAAGAACCAGGCCAAGCCTATGGTCAGCAGGTAGGAGACCAGGCCAGAAGAGAGAGCAAGGAGTGTTAATGCCAAGGAAACAAAAGTAAGGAAGCCAGGACGGGAGCTTGGAATTGGCATGGAAGCCACTGCAATTAGTGTAGTCATGCTGATGTCCCCTTTGGAGCCCTAGGCTGCCTCTTAAAGTGGCAGTGGCCTTACAATGGCTCTTTGGAGACTTCTGGGACATAAAACCTTTGATTATATCCACTATCCCATGATCATGGCTTATGCCACTGTTATTGTATGATGTTCACTCAGTGGCCTAGAAGGGCTAGATCAGAAGCTGTAAGAACAAATGGTATGCATTCCACAGATAAGGCTTTTCTTTAATGTGAATTTTTTGCCAACATTTTTACATTGCAAAATTGCACATAAAAATCCATATTTATAATTTCTCCTGAGAATGTGAAGATCTGACAAAACTGAGACTGCAATCTAGCATGGCAACAGTCAGCCAGAGCTAAGTAGCAGTCTCCTCCTTGGTGAGACCACAGGCTCTTGGATCATTGCAGTTCACCTGGCTTGCTTTTCCATTTATGTACCTGCCTAGTCCAGCAGAAATTTTAGTTTGAGATCCCAGAGCTCAGCACCTGGTGCACCAAACAGCAGGTACCCTGTGTGGCAGGATCCGGGTTAACACTAATGGTGGTGGTGGTGGCCGACGTAATTGCTGTTGTCCTCATTGTTGTTGTTGAGGGTTTGCTGTTGAAGATTCTATGTGATATAATGCCCATTTCAGGGAGACCAGATAGGCATAGATCTTCATTGCTGAAGCTTTAAACCAATGGAAAAGATCAACATAGGTTGATTTTGTAAGACACTGCAAAAATTCAAAGTGACAATGATTGATGGGGGATAGGAACAGAGGCTCCATAAAGAGAGTGGGAGATCATAAATTGGAGTTTCATTGCTCACTGTCACACAGAGAATGAAAGATTCAGCCCACAGCCTCAGCTAGGAGATGAGCAGCCAGCCCCTCTGAGATTTTAGTTGTAAAGTCCTGGGATGTCCATAATGAGGAGAATCTTTGACTCCAAAGCCTGGCTTGTCAACCGAAGATGCCCTAGGAGGGGGCAATTTTTGAGCAGTTAGTATGTGCTGGCATTGAGGGAGGTGCTCCACTTACATTAGTTCATTGGGAGCGGTGAATAGTGTAGGCTTCAAGGTGGACTCATAGTTGGCTGATTGGGTTCAATTACTGGCTCCATGCCTCATAAACTATGTGAATTTGAATAGCTGAGCCCCTTAAAATTTCCTTTTCCTAACCTATAAAGTAGAAATAAATAGTAGCTACCATACTGTTGTTAGGAAGATTAAATTTAAGGGCTCGGCATAGCTGACTTATAGCAAATGCACAATAAGTAACTATTATCATTATTATTACAACTAAGCCTCCTTTTATTAAGTTAGAAAACTAAAGATTAGAAAAGGCAAGCCATTTGCCCAAGGTTGTCAGATAATATGTAACAGAATTGGTATTAAAACTCAGGTATATCTGCCTAAGAATATCCATGGTTCTAGCACATTCTTTCCATTAATGTCTCAGGGCTGTCCAGATAAACAGTAGAGATTCTAAATGAGAAAGAGAGTGAGTTTGGGTAATGCCTTCAAAGTACAGCATTAAGTTAGCATTTTTTTTTTCTCCTAAGTCCCATTGTTCTAGCCACCACTGAGGCCATTTTCCATGCACATGTAAAGCCCAACTCTCCAAGGAAAGACAATGTCATCCATCCCACGCACAAGCCCTGCCTAATGAAGAATGGCAGGACAGGGTCACCAGCAAGGCCACCTGGATCTGTGCCAGCCCTCCCACATGGAAGGCGACCTCCCTGCTATTCAACCCCACTGGCCTGGACATCCTCCAGGAATGAGTGACAGGCCCTGCCATGTGGGCAGCCAAAGGCGCAGGGGCAGTGGGAGATGGTTGGGAGAGGGAAGAAACACATCAGGGACGAGCAAAAGCCAAACAGATGGCATGGCCTCGCTGCAGGTGCTCAGGAATGACAGCAGCAAGCTGGCTGCGTGGGCATATGTCCGGTCAAGAGACCAGGAGGGGAGTAGAGAAGTCAAGTCCCAAAGGTACCAGGCTTGGCAAAGAACAACAGCCGGGAACTAAAGGAGAGTAGTCACAGACTAGTGAAGAGTCAAACGCCAGCAGCTCGAGGGGCTTGGCTGGGATCGGTGGGGAGGGTGTGGGCAGACATGGAATAATCAGGAAGACAGAGCAGACAGGAGTGGAGAGCAGCAGCCAGAAGCAGCCTGTCAAGGTCTAAAAACCCAGGAATAAGGGATCACTAACACAGGAAGGGTGGGCAGAGTTAGTAAGTCTAAGTGGGCTCACACGAAGGGGACTTGTGATGTCACAGGGTGAGGGACCCATTGGATTTCTGTTGGAAGCAGTCACTGTCCCACTGCCCAGAGAAAGCCTTTGCTGGTGAGTATATGCACATATATACATGATTACGTATGTGTTCACATACAAATGCACACACATACATATTCTCTTTTATTTATTTATTTATTTTTCAGCATATTATGGGGGTACAAATGTTAAGGTTATGTATATTGCCCTTGTGCCCCCTCCCTCCTTGAGTCAGAGCTTCAAGCGTGTCCATCCCCCAGTTGGTGCGCATCACACTCATTATGTGTGTGTGTGTGTGTGTGTGTGTGTGTATATATATATATATATATATATATATATATCCCTCCCCTCCCCATGACCTGCCTGACACCTGATAAATGTTATTCCTATATGTCCACTTAGGTGTTGATCAGTTAATACCAATTTTCTGGTAATTACATGTGCTTACTTTTCCATTCTTGGGATACTTCACTTAATAGAATGGGTTCCAGCTCTAGCCAGGAAAATACAAGAGGTGCTATATCACCATTGTTTCTTATAGCTGAATAGCACTCCATGGTATACATATACCACATTTTATTAATCCACTCATGTATTGATGGGCATTTGGGTTGTTTCCACAACTTTGCAATTGTGAATTGTGCTGCTATAAACATTTGAGTGCAGGTGTCTTTTTCATAGAGTGACTTTTATTCTTTTGGGTAGATGCCCAGTAATGGGATTGCTGGGTCAAATGGTAGATCCACTTGTATGGCTTTAAGGTATTTCCATATTGCTTTCCACAGAGGTTGAACTAGTTCGCAGTCCCACTGACAATGTAAGAATGTTCCTGTATCTCCACATGCATGCCAACATTTATTGTTTTGGGACTTGTTAATAAAGGCCATTCTCACTGGAGATAAGTGATATCTCATTGTGGTTTTGATTTGCATTTCCCTGATGATTAGAGATGTTGAGCATTTTTTCATATGTTTGTTGGCCATTATTCTGTCTTCTTTTGAAAAGTTTCTGTTCATGTCCTTTGCCCACTTTTTGATAGGGTTGTTTAATTTTTCCTTGCTCATTTTCCTGAGTTCTAAATCATCATTTTTCACATATATAGAAAAAATAGTTTTATGCTTCATATGGAACCAGAGAAGACCTCATATAGCAAAAGCAATCCTAGGCAATAAAAACAAAATGGGGAGGTATTAATTTACCAGACTTCAAACTATACTACAAGGCTATAGTCATTAAAACAGCTTGTGACTTCCACAAGAACAGGGACATTGACCAGTGGAACAGAACAGAGAACCCAGATATAAAATCATTCTCATATAGCCATCTTATCTTTGACAAAGCAGAAAAAAACATACACCGTGGAAAAGAATCCTTATTCAATAAATGGTACTGGGAAAACTGGACGGGCACATGCAGAAGACTGAAACAGGACCCACACCTTTTACCTCTCACAAAAATCAACTTGCACTGGGTAACAGACTTGAACCTTAGGTGTGAAATTACTAGAATTCTAGAGGAAAACGTTGGAAATACTCTTCTAGACACTGGCCTAGGCAAAGAAATTATGAAGAAGACCCCAAAGGCAATCACAGCATCAACAAAAATAAATGAATGGGACCTGATCAAATTAAAAAGCTTCTGCACAGCCAAAGAAACTGTCAAGAGAGCAAACAGACAACCCACAGAATGGGAGAGAATTTTCGCAAGCTACATATTCTCTTATATTCAAATTGACATACCATATATACATTGTCCAGTATTTTTTTGCTCAGCTGGATCAGGAACATCAGTCTGTGCCTGAGAATGTGCTGCTACAAGATCACTTTAGTGACTGTGCCTGCATTCCACCATGTATATGAACCGCAATCTACTTCACCACTCCCCTACCGAAAAGCACGTATAGTAGGGTTCACTGTTACAAGGAATTCTTATCATCTGTTTCCTTAGGATTCATTTCTGGATGTAGAATTGGTGAATCAAAAGGCATGGGCAGTGGCCAGACACAGTGGCTCATGACTGAAATCCCAGCACTTTTGAGAGGCTGAGGCAGGAGGATCACTTGAGACCAGGAGTTTGAGACCAGCACGGGCAACATAGCGAGATCTCACCTCTACAAAAAATACAGAAAAAAAATTAGCCAAGCTTGGTGGTGCATACCTGTAGTCTCAGACACCCAGGGGGCTGAGATAGGAGGACTGCTTGATCACAGATGTTTGAGGCTATGGTGAGTTATGAACATACCACTATACCCTAGCCTGGGTGACAAAGTTACGCAGCAAGACCTTGCCTTAAATAAATAAAATAAATAAATATGGACATTTAAAAATCTTTCACCATGTAAGAAACAAAGTGAAAAACTGCATCAATTTCACCAATTTACCCTCTCACTCGAAGTATGAAAGGGCAGTTTCCTCTACACCCTCCCCAAACTCTGGGTATTATTATTATTATTATTTTGCCAATTTGCTTAGAATGCCATGTCATTTTCCTGTCTGCATTCCTCTGCTGACTAAAGAGATCGAACACTTTTGTAACTGGTTCACACCCCTAAGTATAGCATTGACCCCCCTACAGAAGAGACGGCACAGAAGGCCGTGGGAGAGATCGGCGAGCCAGCTGCTCAGACCCGGCCTCGGAGAGACTCTGTCTTCAGGCCTGCAGGTCCCAACAGAGCTGCCAAGGGCTGTGCCTCAGCTTCGCAGATGCAGAACTTGACTTCCTCTGATCACCCAAGTGTGCTCCAGCTCTGGCAACAGAAGTTTGCTTGAAAGATTCACAAGAGATGGGTGATGCTAATTTGCCAACTGATGGGTAAAGAAATAAAATCTTCCCAGACAAAGGGAATGGTCATGTGGAGTATCTATGATAACCCCTTCTGGAGTCAGAAGGGACTTAGTGAGTATAAACATATCCCCCAGAGACAGGGAGGGGGCAGGGAGAGTGTGTTTGTTTCTAGAGCCCAGGACACATTTGCAGACGGTCATTCTCTAGCTCCGCTTTCTGTGAGGACCATCACTCTCGCCAAGCCAAGCCACAGGTCTGCTCCCTTCCCAGACATGGCTACGGGAGGGATCTCTGGGCACTAATGATCAAAGAAACAACGGCCAGCCTCAGTCACCTCCTGCTCTAGTCTATAAAGCTAATCAGGCCCAGGGGCCCATGGCCGTAAAACCAATAGCCTCAAGTTCCATCAACACCCTGTTCTAACCTATCTGTCAATCTCTGTCTCTCTGTCTGTCTGTTTCTCTCTCTCTTTCTCTCTCATACACACACACACACACACACACACTTTATTTTCTCATTTCCTTGTACAGTAGTAAAAATATTTTTTATTTTGCTTTAGCTCTCTTTTAAAAAAACAAACAAACAAATAAATCCATGTTTTATGTCTCCAAGATGTGCATCACTCACTCACTGGCTCTCAAATTGGGATGGGGGCACCCTGAAGGGCTCATTGGGTTTTCTAGAGGGGAGTTGGTGCCAAAGGATAAAAATGGCCCCTTTTTTAAATATTCCATAATTTAAAACATTTTAAAAGTAGAGAAAATACATAACATGTCGCAGAATATAAAATGTAGGATTTTTTTCATGTCAATCATAATTTTTCAAAAAGAAATGAGACTCAAAGATACTCCATGTCCCGTAAACTCCTACCCAGCATCAGCCACCCACTGTGGCCTCCAGCCAAGGGAGGGCTATGCATCTGAGCCCCTCTGCCCGACAAGTGCTTTGGTGGAAAAGTTTGGGAAGCACAAATAATCGATTAGGGCAAAGGTCGAGAGTAAAGATCGACCTGGCTTTGAAAACACTGCCACCATCAGTTAGATATCTTTGTATAAGTTAGTCAATACCTCTAAGCCTCAATTTCCTTATTTGCTTGCATGGGACAGTAATAAAATAATTGACAGAATGTTTGATAGTCATGAGTCTATAAAACTTATGAAATTGATTTTTTTGAAATTTATGTATAACTGATCTCATCTTAGCCCTTGAGCCTTCGTTTCTGCCGATAGTGGAAAACTTTTAATCCTTCAGTGTAAGGTAATGTGGTCCTTTCTAATTCAAGACTTTCTTTAGGGGGTGAATACTAACTTAAATTCGAGGTTCACCCCTTAAACTTCTCCATTCCAGGAAGGCATCTAGGTCCAAGGGATTCTTAGATAACATCATGGCATTAGGATAGGGGCAATGTCTGTCTGCTCGGCTCCCACCACAGGAGTCCACATCTGTTCTGGCCCATGTGCCAGAAGGGTGCACGCCAGCCACCAGCACTGCCCAGAGCCGGCAGGGGGAAGACAGCCCTCCCATTCTACATCTAGGTTGATCGAATGTTGGTGCTTTCTGCTGTTGTGTCTCATCCTAGGTGCTCTGCAGGTTTCTCTGGCAGCATTCAGCTGAATTGCCTTCTGGCATCCCGGTGTACAGACCCTCAAAAGGTAGCTAAGGCTCCCTGTGGCTGTCACCAGTGGTACATGCCCCACCAGATGTCTTCCTTTTCAGTGTGTGCCCTGTTACTCAATCAGGCATATTCCAGGGCAGCTGACCGGCACCCACTGCTAAGCTCACACTTTCTCCACTGAAGGAGCTAGGGTGACGGAGGGAAGGTCTGGGGGGTGGATATATTTCTGAAATCTCCCAGGTATTCTCCCAAAGATGGAAACAGCTGGGACCCAGGATAACCCTGCCGTTCACAAAGCAACTTCCCTGTTTATTCCATGCTGCTATAGCTCCCTGGAATAAACCTCTAATTCTGAGGAACAGGGATGTAGGACTTTAGAGGTCTCTTTGAGCCACAAACTATTCAAATAATTGTTGTGCATTTTGTTGAATAAGAGTCTTCCTATGTTTTCAGTCCACAAGGAGAGCAGTAAACAAAAGTAAATAGAAGTCTTAGTGATGGAAAGTGAAATAGCTACTAAAAAAAAAAAAAGCAAGCAGAAAACACTTATAAACATGAGACATATACAAATCATGACTTGAAATGACACTTATCTCTAAGTATCATGAGAATTAACTAATGTTGAGCTCCTAGAAGATATAAGTGATATATAAATGCTAAACAATTTACTTTTGCCGAGCCACTTAGGATGCCTTCTGAAATACCATGCAATACTGATATTCTAGGAGATTAATCTTCCCAAAAAGCAAATGACTTCCAAAGTGGTCTGACAAATGACAAGGAAATAGCAGTTTTATGAATCTAGTACTGATGTTCTGTGCAACAGTGAACTGATCTTAAAAGAGAAAAATCTGCCACTATCTTGAGGACAGTATTAGGGTGCATGGGCAGCCGTACCTGGCTCCCCAAAGAAAGCTGTACTAACAGAACAGCCTTTCTGAAAGGGCTGGCACATGAAGACATGGGTTGGCTATTTTAGCCAACATTTTGCAAACACTTAGATGCCGGCACTATGCTAGATGTTGGGAATACGAGATAAATAAGGTGTGAGCCCTGCCCTGAGGTCACTCACCCCCACCTAATATCTCTCCTGTGCTCTCTGTCTTGACAACCAGTGTCCCTGTAACTATCCTAGTCTCCTCACTTCAACAACCTGACAGTCATCCCACATTCCTCCACCTCGCCCAAGCGCCAAATCCAATTAGTCACCAAGACCCAGGGCCACTGCTCCAACCCCCCACTGGCTGAGAGTTGCCCCTGGGGCAGTAACTGCCCTGAACTTGCTGCTCTTGGGCGTTTGGAGAAGGCCCCAAGGCAGAGAAGCAGAGAGCAGCAAGGAGGGCCTAAAACCGTCTTCCGCATCTGCAGCTAAAATCACAGGGTGACCCAGGGATGTGACGTAGGTCACCCAATCAGTTGTACCAAAGAAGGCCATGGAGCTGGAAGACTATGGAAAGAGCAAGACAAGGAGGGACACTGGGGATAAGGGCCTAGAGAAGGGTAGAGGAAAAAAGGTGGCAGGCACGGGGACAGGAAGGAGGTGGAAGAGGGAAAGGCAGGATTCCAGAAGCTGAGCAACAGGTAGGATCCCAGAAGAAGCTCACTCTGCCTGCTCAGGAGACAAGATGAAGAGCAGAGAGCAGGTTTTCAGATAAATAGGACATCTCAAAAAGGAGAAATCAAGAAAACAGTATATAGTGCCACTTAGTGAAATAGAGTTAAGAACTCTTAGAGGCCTCCTGGTATCTGTCTGGGTAGGTTTTTCAATCCATGGAGGTGGGAGTCAGGAAGGTATGATAAAAGGCAGTTAGAAAAAAGAAAAAAAAATGGGCCGGCGTGGTGGCTCATGCCTGTAATCCTAGCACTCTGGAAGGCCCAGGTGGGAGGATAGCTTGAGGTCAGGAGTTTGAGACCAGCCTGAGCAAGAGACAGACCCTGTCTCTACTAAAAAAAAAAAAAAAAAAAAAAAATAGAAAGAAATTATCTGGACAACTAAAAATATATAGAAAAAATTAGTCTGGCACGATGGCGCATGCCTGTAGTCCCAGCTACTTGGGAGGTTGAGGCAGGAGGATCACTTGAGCCCAGGAGTTTGATGTTTCTGTGAGCGAGGCTGATGCCATGGCACTCTAGTCTGGGCAACAGAGTGAGACTCTGTCTCAAAAGAAAAAGAGAAAAGAAAAAAAATAGCACTGGGTTTTACCCCCAAATACAATCGTATTCTGAACTGAAGGAACTGAGAACTTTACATTTGAAATTTGCAACTTCGAGGAAGGATAAGCAAAGTCAGTGACCTGGCCCGGATGTCCCACGATGACCAGCAACCTTCACTGCTGGAAAAATGCACTTCCTGCACTGGTCAGAGATTCTTGGTGCGATGTGATAGTGGTAAGAACAGAGAGCAGGTGTGGAGGAAGAGCAGGCTCCTAGACAACCTCTTCAGCTCCCTGATGCCTGAGATAACACGGTTTCATATTTGGTAGAAGGAAGGAAATGAATGACCAGGTTCTGAGTGCCTCTCAGGGGCCAGCTCTATGCCAGAGGATTTACACACATTATCTTGTTTAGTCCTCATGATGTCCTCTGAGGTCAGGTTGTCAAATCCCCATTTTACAGATGGGAAAATTAAAGTTGGGAGTAGTTAAGAAACACACCCAAGGCCACAGAGCTAATAAAAGGCAGGCTCCTGCTATAGGTTTCTGGGCCAAAGTTTCCAGTCTTTCCCCTACTCCATGTGCCACCACTGGGCTTAATGCTTTATCTCTCGATGACAATGCAGTCATCCTTAAAAGGGAATCAGACCCTTTTAGTTGTCACTAGCCTTGCTCATTGAAATGCACACCTCTCAGGCACTTTGTTGGATTCAATCATCCACTGAGGGCGTTCAAGACCAGATCTGACAAATGACAGCAGCAGCCACGGAAGGTGGCAGATAGGGGCCCCAAGCAGGAACCACCGTGAAAAGATCCCGAGGCATAAAACCACATTAAAGAAGGCTCGCCGGACTGGAGAGTGGCGAGCAAAGGGACGCTTGAGAAATGGGCAGGGACAGATCCTTGGGGCCTTTGGAGGCTCTTCTGGGGTCTCTGGGCTTTATGCTACATGGAAACGAAAATCATGATAGATGTCAAGCAGGGTAGGGATGTAATCCAACTAAGATTTTTTTTCCAGCATATTACAAGTGTACAAATGTTTAGGTTACATGCATTGCCTTTGCCTAACTAGATCAAGTCAGAGCTGCAGGCGTGTCCATCCCCCAGAATATGTGCACTGCACCCATGAGGTGTGAATATACCCACTCCCCTTTCCCCCTCCCACCTGCCAGACAAAACTAAGTTTTAAAAGATTTCTCTGGCAGCACATGGAAAATGTACTGTCAGAGGTCAAGGGTAGAGGTGGGGAGTACAGTGAGGAGGAGCCTGCGAATTCCTGGAAAGAGACGAACATAGCCTGGATCCCAGTGTTGGCAGCAGAAGGGGAGGGAAGAGCTGGCTCTGAGATCTTTCGGAGACTGAACCGCAAGGACTTGCTGGTAGATTGGCTGTGGGGAGTGAAGGAGAAGGCCACTACTAGTTTTCTGTTGGAGAAATTAGACGGATAGTGGAGCCATATATTGAGATGATTTGATAAGGGAGGAAGGGGAACAATAGTTCTGAATTTGAAGTCTTGGTTTCTGAAATTTGACTTGTGTGTGAGACATCCACGTAGAGATGTCTAGTAAACATTAGGGTAATGGCCAGGCGCGGTGGCTCACGCCTGTAATCCTAGCACTCTGGGAGGCCGAGGCGGGTGGATCGCTCAAAGTCAGGAGTTCAAAACCAGCCTGAGCAAGAGTGAGACCCCGTCTCTACTAAAAATAGAAAGAAATTAATTGGCCAACTAAAAATATAGAAAAAAATTAGCCGGGCATGGTCGCACGTGCCTGTAGTCTCAGCTACTTGGGAGGCTGAGGCAGGATTGCTTGAGCCCAGGAGTTTGATGTTGCTGTGAGCTAGGCTGACGCCACAGCACACTAGCCAGGGCAACAGAGTGAGACTGTGTCTCAAAAAAAAAAAAAAACATTAGGCTACGTGAGTCTGGGACTTGGATTGGAGGTCAGCTCAGAAGGTATCAATTTTAGAATTGGGAGAATGAGTACAGATAGAGGAGAAGCCCAAGGAGGAAGCTGACATTTAGAGAACTGGAGCAGGAGAAAAATGCAGCGGAGAAAACTGGGAAGGGACAGCCAGCGGGCTCTGAGGCGACCCAGGAGGGAGAGAGCCACGTTACCAAGGGCAGAGGCGTGTTTTGAGGCTGCTCTAAGGTTGCAGGAGAGGTGAAGGAAAATGAGAGCGTAAAATGATGAATAAGATACAGTTCTCATTCCAGGAGAGTTCACAG
Organism: Mirza zaza; assembly: GCA_008750895.1. Taxonomy (NCBI): domain Eukaryota; kingdom Metazoa; phylum Chordata; class Mammalia; order Primates; family Cheirogaleidae; genus Mirza; species Mirza zaza. The sequence continues at coordinate 80,957 of VSMD01000409.1, forward strand.
CCTGATGAGAAAGACCAGTGTGATTGATGAAGGAATAAAAAGCTAGTGTAACATTTATTGAGCATTTACTATGTGACGGGAACTAAGCTAAATGATGTATACGCAGTCTCATCAAAGCCCCTGCTGAAGTGGGAATCATTATTATCCTCATTTTGCAGATGAGGCTCAGCTCTGAGAGAGTTAGAAGCTTGCCAAAGGTTGCAGAGCCAGTAAGCAGGCATGTTGGGGTTTAAAGACAGGCAGTGGGACTTTGAAGGCATCTCTTGTGAATACAAAGGTATCTGCCTGAAGCTGGGGACACAGACATATGGCCCACTGTGGTATTACTCTCCTTGGCTCTTCCCTGGCTAACGTACCCCTCTCTCCTGCTCCCAGACGTGTCCCTGCTCAGGGCTGGGGCAGCTCTTCTCCCCGTGGTGACTTTGCCCCCCAGGGTGATGATACTCACACAGGCAGCCCCAGCTTTGGGGCTGTCACCTCACTGAGCTTCCCTGTTCCCTCCATCCCCTCACAACTGCAAAGCTAACCTTCACTGCCAGGGCACTAGCCCTTGCCCAAACCCCCCGCAGGTGCCCCGACCCTAAGACCTGGCTCAGGGATGTTTAATCTTCATTCGAAACCAGGAACCCATCAGATCAGTCTCAGGCACTTTGGACGTGGGTTGGCATGGCAGAGCCACTGGAGCAGCAAAGGGAGTGATCATTGCTGATAAAATGGAGAAAAATGGAAGAAAAAGCTATTTTAGCTTAAATGGTTTCCTATAAACCAGTTTTGAAGGTAAAAGGTACTATCATCTTGTCAGTGTCAACATTTTTATCGCTAGATAAGTGAAATTATGTTCCTGTCAATGACTAAATCTCTCTGAGAGGGAGGTGACATTTGTTTGGTTTCTGGAGAGGAATGACTGGGTCTGATGAAACAGGTGACTATATGGATGCATAAATGACATTTGCATAGGACACGAGTGGACATCGCCAGATTTCTAAAGTAGACACTTTTGAAAGCATCCACCGTCTGCAATGACTGTCTGCCCAGAACTCTTTAACCTGCCTGCACTAATTTGGCTCAATTGACTTGATGAATATTTTCCACTAAATTTTTTGCCAGTTGTTTGGGTGACAGACGCAGCCAGAGACTATATGATACTGCTTTCTGTCTATTACCTGGTGTCCAAACTCATCATCTTGTTTTCAGCAATCAATATCCAGATGGATGCCTCTCACCTCCCCCCACAGCCTCCAGCGGTGCCACCCTGCTGAGCCAATCCTTGCAACGGTCTACCCCCTGTTCATCTAACTTCAGTTTATCACCAACCCAAAATGAGTTTAAAAGATGCCTGGTCCTAAATCACAACCCAGCATTCAAGGCTCCTGGCCCGAGAGTGCCAGGCATTGGGATTTCCACCTTCACTCGCTTCCTCTCCATCTGCGTGACCCATCGATGACATGCCAGCTGAGCCCACAGTGGTTAATGTTCTCGCCACTAAGTGGAAATCTACAAGACCTACGCTGCAGAGGGACAGAAGGAATTGCTCTAAAGGGTTAAAGCTATTCCCTCCTGTGGGACAGAGCCAAGGCCTCTTTATTTCATAGCTGCCGAACTGAAGCTTGCAGTTGCCTGGCATCTAGCGTGAGAATGTGCCCAGAAAAACCAAACATCAGTTGGGAGAAATGGAAGCAGAAGCCCAGCGTAGAGGGCACACAGCAGTGTGCGAGGAGGCAGAAGAAGTGGTATCCGCTAAGGGGCATCTGTGTCCACCTTATGATACAGATCTAAGTGCTGTTCTCATATCTCATCACGGCTCATTCTTCTCAAAGCAACAGTGGATCTAAGACGTATCTAAGTTTTGAATGTGGAGTTTGGTGAGCCAAAATTGCAAGTAGATGAGAATTAGAGGAAATGTGGGAGAAAAAATCGAAGGAGCATTCAGAAGAAAGAGTTTAACAATTTTGATGGATCCTTCCAAAAGACATAAGCAAATGTGATCTTTATCCCCAATTAATTACACAAACAAACAACAGGAATTGAAGTTTTAAAAAAAAGTTATTCTAAATTATACCATTATATAGGACATCTCATTTTCTCCTATTTCTTCTCAACTCTTCCTCCTCACCCCTCCCAAATAAATCAAATTTGCAATCTATGATGTGGCTGATTATAATAGGTGAGTTATTTTTTAAACCATCCAGAAAACAATGCTGCCAATTAAACCCTGACACACACCTTGGTTTCAAAGATTTAAAAATGTTCATCATAAAATCTATGAACTATAGCATGCACATACTCACACACACACACACAAACACATCTGCCACACTTAACGTCGTCAATGAATTTCTCTAGGTAGGATAGAAAAACTGTCATCAAGAACCAATTTTCAAAACAAGCTAAATTTGTGCCACTCCTAAAAAGGAGGGGGCAGGGAATTTGAAGTTTATTTTATGGAACATATTTGCCGCCTGAAGACAACTCAGAACACCATTGACAGATAATGGACCACATTTCATATCTGAGAAATGTGTCTTATTTTTAAAACTGAAAGCAGAGAAACTCATTAGATTTTCTTTCACTCTTGCCTAAGAATGGCAGGGCAATTTTCATCATACCTGCTCTCTTTGTTTTCTTCATTTTCCATTTTCCTCTTTTCTTTACATTCATCTTTATTCTCTCTCCCTCTCTGTTTTTTTTCACTTAAAATCTCATTTAGTTGTCTCCATAGCTCATTAATGAAGCCTGCCTCAGAGGTCTTTAATAACAACTTATTGTACATGTTTATTGCACTTGATAGGAAGTAATTTTATCGAAGCTGCTTTTGTCTCCTTGTTTGCAAGTAATCTCGTGTCTCCATGCCTGCAATACTGTCCCTAAGAAAGCAGTATTTTTAGCACTCTACGTGTTTGTTATAACCAGGGAGATTAAAATGGGGATTCAGGAGGCTGAAAAGCAGGTACAGTGGCTCCTTATCCAACACAGCCGGTACCTAACTGTAATGAAGATGACTTATATTTATCTGGCATAATGTTCCTGCACCTAATAGTGGCTATTTTCTCTCTAAGACTAAGGATTTGTTTAGATCAGCTTATTTATTGCATTAGCTATTTGTTAAATATAAATATTTCTCATACAGAAAGTTGGTGCTAATTTATTAAAATTTTATTATGTATCAAGTCAACATTGATTATGTGCCCAGCTTTTGCTCTACCACTCTGGCAAGCACTGAGGATAGGTCAACAGCTAAGACATAGTCCCTAGCCTCAAGTTTAGCAGAAAAGGGAAATACATTAGAAATAAACATGGCCCCCAAATTAACACTGCCTCTCCTCTTCCCCCATCTGACTAGCCATTGCCATTTCCTTAAGGATTCCTGTTCCCTTCAGCTAAGACAGCCCGAGCTGTGTCTATAACATCCCCACCTTCTAATCTTACACATACCCACAAAACATACTCTTATAAAAGAAAAGTAAAAGCAGCAATGAGAGGCATAACCTATTCTATTATTTATGTTCTCTGCTTCATTTCTGAGACCTACAAATGAAAACTGAAACTTATTTTCAATTATATTTCAACCATTTATTATGGAAATTTCCAAACATATACAAATTAGCAAGAATAGAATATGAACCCCAAGTACTTATCCCCAGCTTCAATAGTTACCAACAATTCTGGCATTTTCATTTCATCTCTAACCATCATCATTATTTCAAAGCCAATCCTGGAACTGTTACCAAATTACCCATAAATATATTAGTATGTGCCTTTAAGTGATTGAATTTTTCTTTTTTAACGTCACTACAATGTCATTATCTCATCCAACAAAATTAAAAAGAATTCTTAATATCATTGAATAACTTGCCTGACTTTGCCCTGATTGTCTCAAAACTACATTTTTATAGTTAATTTGTTCAAATGAGGCTCTAAAGTTCACAAACATAACATTTGTTTGATTCATCTTGTAAGTCCCTATTAATCCCAGTTTTCTCTCCCTTTCTTCCCCATGCCCTTTATTTGTGGAAGAAAATTAGTCATCCATGCAACAGCTGAATGCATCCTTGGGGAGTCATCCAACATGTTCTCCTTTCCTCTGCATTTTCCACAACTGGTATTTGGATCTAGAAACTTTATTACATCTAGGTTCAATATTTTTAGCAAGAAGATGACATAGATAATGCTGTGACTTCCTATTGAATCATATCAAAAGGCATAGAATGCCTGGTTGTCTAAGTTGTAGAGATGATCAGTAGGTTCAGATGATGTCAGCCTGATCCATCCATTAAAATGTGTCTCTCATGAACTGTCACCTAATGTCTGTTGTGGCCATTGACAATCATTGCCTAGAGCCACTATTCCATTAGGGGCTTTATTTTGATTAATCACTCCTTTCATGTTACAAGTATACCACAGAGTGAGATAATTCATCCTTGAATTGGTGTAGCTAAATCAGAAAAAAACTAAAATTCCAAACATTTCAAAAAACACTAAATGCACTTTTTACAGTTATTCCAAAAAATAAAAGTAGCAGCCTTCACACTATCAATTCCCTCACCTCCTTTGAGAACAAGAACCTTAATGTAATATCTAAAAAATTCACAAACTCCCACTTGACAGTATTTGTCTTTTCAATACATGTTGATCATAAAAATATAAATGATGACCCTGTAAACAGATTTCTATTATGTTAATCATACCAGTACTCTACTCACATTTAAGATAGAACAAACCATGAGTCATAGGGATAAAATAAAATATTATAAATTGTACAGGTTTCAATATTTCCTCTGTCTCTCCTATATCCCCAAACTGTGCCCCCTCCGGCCCTATTCTCTCCTCTAAACTCTCAGTAATAGCTAGTGTGGCTGGGGGCAAGCTGACTCAACCCAAAGAAGTTAGAGAGGTTGAGTAGATAGATACACACAGTAAAGAGCTGGTCAAGAAAGAAGAGTGGAGGGCGATCATCCTCAGGTGAAGTGTCAGAAAAAGCCTGTGGAAATTTACAGAGAGCAAAGAGCAAGATTTTCTGGCCAGATACACTTGTGACCCACTGTATCCTTGCCCTTTGGCATTTTCAGAAGAGACCGCAGAAACCTCAAATTCCTATTCCAATTATCCTGGATGCTGAGATTTGACATGACTTACACACGTATATTGTGGGGCAAAGTGTTGATTCGGTCTACAGGGTTTCCTTACAGATGTCCTGCAATAAACTCTAGGCAGATTCCTTCCCTTCCCCCAAACCATTGAGGTCTACACTCTAGCAATTGCTCACTGTGGGTATCTGGTGCTTTGGTTCCTAGTACTTCACCTGCAGGTGCTATCATCATAGCCATCCCACAATAATATTGAGAGTACTCTCCATTGTCCAGAAGGTGAACAAGTACATACCCCCATGCAAGCGTGCCTTTTACACTAGAAGTTGGTCCCCCAAGACCACCTAATCATCAAGGTAAGGAACCCCCGGTGCCCCAAAGCAATGCAAGGGAAAGTACAGTAGGAGGGAGGAGAAATGTCATGTTACTCCAGCACAAGAGGAGTAACAAGGGGCAAGTCTACTTCTAATCACATGAAACCATCAGCTAGAGGATTATTTGCTCTCCCACTAGGGCCAAAAAAACCACATAGTGCAACTGGCTGGGTAGGCTGGGTGCTCACAGACAAGACACTAGGATTGTTGGGCCAGTGACCTAAGCTTTGATATTTGGAGCACACATTCTTGGAGGCCCCAAACCCAACCTTCCTACCTCTGTATAGCAGGCATTTGATACTTCTGCTATTCTTCACCTAGCTCAAAGAACTCATGAAGTGAAACTTTCAAAATTTTGAAGGAACGAAGAGATTTGTTGCATGCAGAACTGGTCTCATGGAGTTGCTGAGAAGACATGCTGCAGCTTCAACCTATGGATAGAAAGAATTTGCAAAACATCGTGGATGAATCAGCTCAGAAGAGAGGGGTTGGGCGGTGGGCCTGGGGACAGTGGCCAGGCTTTCAGCCAAACAAGGGCTCCTGCCCCAAGCCTTTACTTCTGCTTTCATTATAGAATTCTCTTCCAAGAATTCGAAACCCAGAAGGGACAGCTTGCCATGACCCTAAAGGCTAAGAACACTTTCTTCAAGCCTCTAACCCAGTATTCCTCTTAACTTTTCTTTTAGAATTGCTCAACCAGAACTTGATCTTGAAATGCAAATAAGGAGAAAAATAAAAAAACAATATCATGTTGACACTGATTCCAGCCTTGAGAAATGAATCTTGACAAGAAGAGCCACATCGTGTTTTTGTTAGAGAACCACTGCGTCTGCCACTCTCCTCCCCCAAGTAGAGCTGAACAGCAATGAAGTCAGGTTCAACTTTTATTCATTCATTCGACAGACATTTATTGAGCACTGCTGTGCTAGGGGGTACAGACAAGAACAAGACAGAATCCAAATCTACCATTTTCTTACCTAACTAGGAAGATAGACAACCATACCACTACCCTTGGAGTCACACGCATAGTTATGCAGCAAAAGAAGTGAGTCTATCATGCTCCGGGGCAGCACACTGATTTCTCAGTGGGCAGTGAGAGAGGGCCATGCAGGAGTGTGTTTTTGGAGTCATGCTTTTGCTTTTGATTTTTCTGAAGCTCCAGGCTATGACCCCAGGATAAGAGGCTAGGTCTTGCCTAAGCCCTGTCCACGAGATTCCATTTCCCAGATTTCTGGGTTTTCTGCTGCCAAAGTTCTCACCCGGGAATGGTAGTAACCTGAGGAGGAACAATTTCTGGAAAAAAGAGGAAAGCAACTTAACTGAAGTCAAGAACTTCTCCCCATGAGCGGTTCTGGACAACAAAAGAAAAGATGACTTTTAACAAAGATCTACTACAGACGAGGGACAGCAAGATGAGACGAGAAAGGGGAAGCCCAAGCCCTATTTTTTTAATTAAAATTTGTATTGAGATAATTGTAGATTCACAGTTGAAAGAAGTAATACAGAGAGATCCCTCATACTCTTTTCCTGGTTTCCCCCAGTGGTAACATTTTGCAAAACTATATTGTACATCACAACCATGATATTGACATCCATATAATCTACCGATCTCGTTCAGACTTCCCCTTTACTTGTACTCAGTGTTCCTATATTTTAAGTTCCCTACAACTGTATCACCTGCATAGGTTCATGTATCCACTACCACATTTAAAAAAAAATGAACAGTTCCAACACCAAGAGATCCCTGGCACTGTCCTTTTGTGACCACACCCACCTCCCTCCTACCACCCCTTCCACTTTGTCCCTAACACCTGGTAACCACTAACTCTGTCTTTCTTTTCTAACTTTTTTCATTTCTAAATGTTATAAATGGATTCATACCTATGTAACTTCTTGGGATTGGCTTTTTTGGCTTGGTATAATTTCCTGGCTATCCATCCAAGTTGCTGCATGTACAAATAGTTTGTTCCTTTTTATTGCTGAGTAGTATTCTATGCTATAAATGTGCCATGGTTAACCCTTTACTACTGAAGAACATTTGAGTTGTTTCCAGTTTTAGACTATTGTGAATAAAGCTGTTCTGAACCTTCGTGCACAGGTCTTTAAATGCCCAGGGACATGGAATTGCGAGACCACATTTGGGGGCAGGCCCCAATTGGAAACGGCCATTGAGCATTGAGCTCATTCTGCACAGATGAGCTATAGCCGCACTTTCATCCTTTAGATGTGGGGCTGGCTGCCAAGTCCCTGGGCTTCACAGGTCCCTCACCATGTGGCCTCTGGCCAGCACCAGGACTGGCTTGGGAGACCCTCAGCACGGCTGGCAGGAAGGAACACTGAGCATCCCATGCTGCTCAGTGGGACTTGAAGCTGTCCCAAGCCCATCTCCCCCTTAAGTGTCTCCAACTATAGTGTGCACAGGAAGCACCTGGGGAGTTGTGGAAATGCAGATTCCTGGGCACAACCCCAGAAATTCTGACTTATTCAGTCCAGAGTGAGCTCAGTCACTTGCTTTTGTAACAAGCAAACCAGGTGTGGTGTACAGATTATGAGGGGCTCCCCAACCCTCTTCCTGGTGTTCGCACTTTTGTGTAACTCCCCTTAAGTGTATGGGGGACCTATGACCTTCTTCTAACCAAGAGAATATGACAAATGTGATAATCATTCCTTGATTAAGTTATGATACATAGGACTCCATTTACTAGAAGACTCTTGCTCTAGAGATTCTTCTTGCCGGTTTGATAAAGTAAGAGGCTACGTTAAGAAATCCATGTCACAAGAACTACAGGTGACCTCTAGGAATTGCAGTCAGCCTCTGGGAAATGCCGGTGGCCTCTAGAAACTAAGGCAACAACCATCCTCCATTTAGCAAGCAGTGACGACCTCTAGGAATTGCAGTCAGCCTCTGGGAAATGCCGGTGGCCTCTAGAAACTAAGGCAACAACCATCCTCCATTTAGCAAGCAGTGACGACCCTCAGTCCAACAACCACAAGGACATGAATTGAATTCTGCCAGCAACCTGCGTGAGCTTAGAGGTGGATTCTTCCACAGCTGAATGTCTAGATGAGGATGCAGGCCAGGCAACAACTTCATCATAGCCTCCCAAGGACCCAGCAGAGCTGTATCTAGACTGCTGATCCACGAAAACTGTGAGCTCACAAAGGTATGTTGTTTAAGTTGTAGAAATTAGTTATACGGCAATAGAAAATAAATACAACAGCTGATTCATTCTTCCACAGCAATAGGCCACTAACACACCAGGTGACATGCAGCATAGCAGGCCCTATCCTGGACCTCATCTTGACATCCACTGACCCAATCCAGGAAGGCCGAGCCTCAAGTGGCGTCCGAAACCAACCTGCCTTAAACCAAACCCTAGATGTCTTCTTGACATTAAAGCCTTACCCTTCCCTCCCATTCTTCTGGAGCATTTTGGAATTTGAATAACAACTGTCTCCTGTCCCCCAGGCTGCCATCTGACTCTCCTACCCAGAGGTTGCCCAGGGCCATAAATTTGGAAAGCAAACAGCAGACTCTTTGTAGTTTGCTCCTTTCATCACTCTTTGAGGTAGGAAGGAACTTCTGGAAAAATCTTTGAAGTCTTAAATGCCTCTGTTTAGTTTTCTAATATCTAACTGATCACAGAATCAGCCTTTAAGTGGCAAAAGACTAACATGTACATATACAATTATGTGTACATATACAATTATGTGTACATAAACAAAAATGCACATATTTGTTTCTGCCTGCCTCTGCCTACACACACATATGTGCACACACCTCCACACACAGAGAGTAAGAACCATAACACAAGGGCAGGGATGTTTTCTGTAATGTTCGTGGCTGTACCTCTAGAGCCTAGAACTTTGCCTGACTCATATTGGAAGGAAGGAAGGAAGGAAGGAAGGAAGGAAGGAAGGAAGGAAGGAAGGAAGGAAGGAAGGAAGGAAGGAAGGAAGGAAGGAAGGAAGGAAGGAAGGGGAGAGAAGATGGTGGGATACTTTTGTGATGGTCTCCTGTCCACCCTGCAGAGATAAACTAATCAATGAATCGGTACTCAGATGTTCATGGGTGGTCATGGCTTCACTCCTTTACACCCCAAAGAAGCAAGCAGTAGAAATATTCCCGAGCTGTGATATGGTGATTTAGTCAGGGAAATGTTTGAGAGTGAAACATATTCCAAAGGTCCGTTCCATCTCCTTTCAGGGATAGCAGGCACCTTAACTGCATATTTATCTGTCATAAAATACCCCTGCTGCCTTCAATCAGCCGCAATTTGCAGCCAATTGAAGACAGTACGCATATTTTTAGAAACCCTTACAGTGACACACCACTGTTCATCTATGAGACTCCTTCTTATGATAATCCACTTCCTGTCAAACCTCGCAGTCACACGACAGGACAGCCCATTGGGGAAGGGTCTCATTAATGCACAGTAGCCTTAATGGGCCAATCTTTAAACAGACAGCCCAGTATGGAAGCTGATTAATAGAACCAAGTCTGAGGGGGAAGTTTCTCTTTAACTTTCAATTTCCTTTTCTAGCCAAAGATAGGTCTGTGATGTGATTTTTAACATGGCTTTTTGTAGCTTCAGAGTTCTCCAGCAGTAAAACCAGCTTTGTGGCAATATTTTTCCTCCTTCATCACCACTTCCCTAGCTTTGGGGATCTAATTCATTCAAATCTGTCTGCAGACATATCTGATGAGCTTCCTGCATTATTAATCCTTGAGTAAATTAGGAGAACCATTATCAGCTTGCCTTGCGTTTCTTGGCAAGTCTAACCATTGAGCACACTGATGTCCTGTTTAATCAAATAATTTATTTATGCAGAATCAATGGTTTTATTCATACTTCACATTAAGAGAAGAAGGAGGAAAGAAAAACTACTTTAGTCTCTGGTTTTTAGTTGGGGACCTGGTTTGCCACCAGCAGCTCTCTTCCCTTTGGGACGTGGGGACAGAACGAAGGGAAGGTTCTGGAACACACAAGAGCTCATCTCTGCCTGGTATGCTGTGCCGGTTTGTACACACGCGTGGGAGGAGAGTGAGGGTTCTGTCTCACACTGTACACCTTCCCTGCAGCACGATGTTCAGCCAAGCGCCCACAAACACCCTGGGATCCCGACGAGGAGATCAGAGAGCCGCGCTGAGGCGGCCCGTCGGCTCTGTGGGTTTTGAGCAAATGCTTTCTGACTGCTCGGCTCTATATCTTAACAAAGATACAGATATTAAATGCTCATTATGTTCAAGGGACTGAACAAGGTTGTAATAGAGTTCTCCAGAGAAACAGAACCAGAAGGATGCATGTATATCATAGAGAGAGAGAGATTTATTATAAGGAGTTAGCTCACGAAATTATGGAGACGGCAAGCTGGAGGCCCCAGAGAGCAGCCGGCTTTGTTCCAGTCCAAAGGCCAGTACTCAAGACCCAGGAAGAGATGACGTTTCCCTTTGAGTCTGAAGGCAGGAAAAAAGCCGATGTCCCAGTTTGGAGGCTTTCAGGCAGGAAGAATTCCTTTTCCCGGGGGAGGGTCAGCCTTTTTGTTCTGTTTAGGCCTTAAACTGATTAGATAAGGCCCACCACATTGGGAAGAGCCATCTGCTTTGCTCAGTCTACCAATTTAAATGTTAATTTCATCCAAGAACATCCTGTGGACACACCCAGAACCATGTTTGGCCACATATCTGGGCATCCTGTAGCTCGGTGAAGCTGGAACATAGAATTAACCATCAGACAAGATATACATGGAGTCAGAAGGCCGTGAGGTGGGGAAAAGGGAGCCACCATAGGCCACCCTCAGTGCTAGCCACTGACATACATTATCTCCTTTAATTTGCACAAGATACGAACTTATTCTATCCAGGAGGAAGCTGAGGCTCAGAGAAGTCAAGTCACTTGCCCAAGGTCACACAGCTAATTGTGGATCAAGGCTCCTCTGAGCCCAAAGCCCATCCTCTTAGTGCTCATTACAACTTCATCCCTGGCCCACTCACACTCAACTACAGCTCTTCCCCACGTCCTCATTCTTTATGCTTCCTCCTCTATTCACGAACATTCCAGGATTGTCTGTCGTTTTTGTTTTAAATACTGCAGGATTAGGGCCACTCTTTTCTCATAATTTCCAAAAGGTTTGATACTTTACGACACTGCTAAGTTCACCGTGGATCGAGTTGGGCCAGACTTGAGGGGAAAGGTGTGATTGATCATTAAAGCATCTAATGTAGTTCCCCCCCAGTGCAGCTTCCGTATCAAATGTAGGATGTGAATCTTCCCTCCAAGAGCTGAAAAACAAGTATGTGGCCCTAAAATAAAACCAGATTTTAGTGACACAAACTCTTTAAAACAGAACCTTCGTTTTTTCAATAGGGGTCATTCCTTAAAATTGGACAGATGAATAAACAAATAAACAAAGGCTGAATAAGTAAATAAGGCTTTGAAGGACACAAAGACCATAGAAGAGGCCTAATATGATCATTTTTTGCTATCACGGATCAAATCAACAACTCCATGTGTGCTTTGGGGTGTCTTTTGCTCTCCTGCATTAGCCCATAAGAGCAATGACATTTGTTGATTACACCCATTTGGTTTTTAGAGACCAAGGTGGATTATATTCGCCTTTCCTATTAGCCTAGCAATACCTCCCTGTATTTTTTGCAGTAGATTTTCTGAGCAGCAATAGGTTCTAATCAATCTTCCTGGCATCATTTCTCAGAATCTCACAATCTCCTCAAGGAACATTTCAAACCTGATTTATCATCATTACCAGACCCTAAATATTCACCAGATTCTATATTATTTATTACACCTAGTTAATTTCCCTGTTCTGGCCTTATGGGTCGAATCACAGAGCGTGTGAAAGATTATCTGCATAATATGTCATGAAGACTCCGCTATAATGCAGAGTCACATTTAGAATGAAGCATTTCACTCCCCCACAGAACAGCTCTGAACAGGAGCTAAGCCCCTCTGCTTCTCTTAAAGACTCTGCACCCCACATCCAGACACAAGTTCCCTCGAGTGCAGCCTCTGAACTACACACACAGTCACAAGCAGCAGAAAGTTCTCGTACCTCCCTCCAGCAGGGAAAACTCTCATCTCTGCTGCCATATGGAAAGAGCCTGGCAAGGGGCTAAGGAGGAGAAAGTCAGCACTGTCCTGTGTGGGGGAAAATGTGTCCTAAGGTTATACTCAATGAGGTGAGAGGTGGACACTGGACACAGAGCCATTCTTCTGGGATAAAATGACACCCCCAGTTTGACCACCCTAGAGAACAAAGGTTTTCCAGCAGTAATCCTCGGAAGGGGGCATGTCAAGCCAGAATCCCTCATCCCTCACCACAGACTAACTGTAGACCTGCTGTCTACACCACTCAACCCCCGCCCCCTTCCCCCAAGTGAGGGGAATTTGGCTCAGCCAAGAGCAGTCCGAAGTTGCATTCTACCCCAACATATAGTAATGATGGAAGGGGTCTTATCTGAACTCTCTTCTCTAGCTCATCTAAGGTTCTGGGATCTTTCCAAGTCCTGACACTGCCCAGGACAGAGCGCTCTGGCTTGTCAATGTCTAAAGCCCAAAGAGACCACAGAGGCGTCCTGTATTGCTCCAGATGGCAGAATTGGGGACAACAGGAGAAGTTGTTGGTTAAGGGGTTTCTTCTTAATACAAGAAAAAGCTTCAAACAACGTCCCTTCCTGCAGCAGAACAATCCATTTTGTGGAAGAGCTAACAGAGGTCAGGCAACTGTCAGGGGTGATGCATGAGAGGCAAACCAGACACCCACTAAGACTTCTTCCAACTCTAAGATGCTGTGACTTCAAGGAGACATTCCACATTAAACTCACACAAAGCCACAGAATTCTGCACCTGGCATGGATTTCTCAGTTCATCTTGTCTCTGGGCTGCAAATTAGCAACCCCACGCTGAATTCAGCCCGGAGAAAAATGTCATTTTGTTCACAGAGTGTTGGTCTACACAGATTTATTGTTCCAATCAATATTTAACAACTAAGAAATTTCATATAAATGTCTTGATTTTTCAGTTTCTCTTCAAAAAAGAAAAAAAAATCATATCTGGACCCACAGGGCCTGCGTTCAGGTTGAAGCTGAATAGTGAACTTCCCCCTTCAGATGGAGCTGTGCTCTGCCACAGACCCCACCACTCCCTGTTGCCTTCCAGCCTCATAGTAAAGCTGGGGTTTTGTTGGCTGTTTCATTGTTTCATTGTCTTCCTGGGCCCCCATGTATTTTCTGTCTTACCCCTGTGGGTATGACTGTTTGCCACCACTAGTCCAGTAAAAAAATGCTAAATGAACCGCCTAAGGCCCCCCAAAGTTAAGTGACTTGTTCAAGGTAGTGAGCCAGTGCAAAACAAGGTTCCTTTATATTCCAGTGCTCCTTTCACTTGGCCACATTGCCAGCCTTCAGAATGCTTATTTCCCTAGATTGATTTGACTGCTCACATTCAGGTTGTACAAACTGCTCCTCTGCATTTCCATATAATATATCCTAGAGATAGGAGTAAAGCTCTATGATGCAGGTCTGGGCAAAAACCACAAAAGCACAGGCAAGGAAAGCAAAAATAGACAAATGGGATGACATCAAACTAGAAAGATTCTACACAACAAAGGAAACAATCAACAAAGTGAAGATACAACCTACAGAATGGGAGAATATATCTGCAAACCATACATCAGATAAGGGGTTAACATCCAAAATACAGAAGGAAACCAAACAACACAACAGTAAGAAAACAAATAACCTGATTTAAAATGAACAAAGGACCTGAACAGATATTTCTCAAAAGATGACATCCAAATGGCCAACAGGTCACTAATCATCAGGGAAATGTAAATTAAAACCACAATAAGATATTACCTCACACCTGTTAGAATGGCTGTTATCAATAACCAAGTGTTGGCAAGTATGTAGAGAAAAGGAAACCCTGAATACTGTTGGTGGGTATGTACAGCCATTATGGAAAACGGTATGGAGGTTTCTCAAAAAATTAAAAATGGAACTACCATATAATCCAGCAATTCCACTACTGTGTATAAATGCAAAAGAATGAAATTAGTATGTTGAAGATATATCTGCACTCCCATCTTCACTACAGCACTATTCACATTGGCCAAGATATGGAATCAACTGAAGTATCCATCAATGGATGAAGGGGCAAAGAAAATGTGATATATACATATATATACACACACACACACATATACATATGCATACACACACAATGGAATACTATTCAGCTTAAAAAAGAGAATGTTGTCGTTGAGACAACATGGATGAACCTAGAGGACATTATATTAAGTACAATAGCCAGGCACAGAAAGAAAAATATCACATGATCCTACCCATATGTGAAGTATAAAAAAAAGTCAAATTCATGGAAACAGAGTAAAATGGTGGTTCCCAGAGGCTGGGAGGTGGGAGGGTTGGAGAGATGTTGGTCAAAAGATACAAAATTTTGGTTAGATAAGACCAGTGAGTTCAAAAGATCTATTGTACATTATGGTGATTAGAGTTAATAATAATATATTATATATGTACTTGAAAATTGCTAAGAGAGTAGATTTTAAGTATTTTCACTACAAAAAGTATAATATATGAGGTAATACATATGTTTAACAGCTTGATTTAGCCTTTCCACAATGTATATATATCGAAACATCATGTTGTACATCATAAATATATATGACTTTTGTCAATTGAAAATTAAAAGTCTTAAAAATAAATATATATCCTAAAGATAAAGTTTGCACATTTTCCCTTAAAAAATAATTGTAACAGCAAAAAAAAACCCTCTTCTTTCCATCTGACTTCCCCAATAACTAGCACCCAAAGACCAAACACCCTTTTTTGTGCATCCAATAAAAAATCGACCTGATGAACACATAAGATTTCAATCTTCCTTGCAAGATCAGGAATAGGCCAAATCCTTATTAGTTCAGACTTGGTATCGATAGTCCAAATCAATAGTGCAAACAAGATTTCTGGGGAAAGGTTAAAGTAATTGGCAGAACACGCTAGTGTTAAGCCACCATAAACACTTTTAAGGCAAACAATAACACAAATAATTGATAAGCTCATTATTAATCACTCTTATCTATAAATATTAGGGGATTTGCAAGACATTCCTCCTTAATCTGAGTTCACTGCCTGCATTAGAAATTGATACTCACATCTCTTAAAACCTTCCATAATCAAATCTGCCACTGATTTAAGCTGCCTATGCTCCCAATTAGTCAGGATTTGTAAGGACTAAGTAAACCAGAGAAAAGACCGGCTAGAGTCTTCTTAGAGCTCTCCCTTGGCATGAAGATAACTCTAGGCAGTGCCTAGGTTTACTCGCTTTGCCTGTGTATTAAGCGGAGTTATGTTTTTCTCTGGCCTTAAACAGATGTGCAACTTGAATTAACTTGCTATCCTGTCCCTACATAGGAGGGACTTGGACTTGAGTGGGTCAGATGAAATTTAGGCTTACCTTTTGGATGAGACTAACTTCAAAAAGAAATTTACAAGTAAAGATTGCCTAATCACTGTGGCCACAGATATTCAGCTGTCAGACTAGAAATCTGAGATTAGGGATTGCCTTAGCTGTCCATCAAGCCTAAAGCTCACATAGAGACACAGAAGACTTAGTGGTCACTGTTGGCTGCCTATCCAGGATCCATTCTTTCTTGGGAAATCTCACATCGTGGTTAGGTATTTAGGATTGATGATCAGCTAATACATGACAGACAGATTTATTGGTTGTTTACAGCTAGTACCCATTCTGATCAGTCATATCCTACTATACTAGATGTAGTGAATTTAGAGTTTTGCTTCTCTCCACATATAGTCTATGTACCAATCCTGACTACAGAAATGAGTCCTGAATAGCATTGGTCAATCACAATAATCCTATCCTTCTAGCCAGTGATTGGTTTAGGTACTCTAACTTGAGCCAATCCATATGGAGCTATTGGTCCAGGGCTGGACCCACCCACAACCTAACTGGCCCAATCAGACTGAAGACAAGGAATACTTGGTCCATGATTGAGGGAGAGATTTTTCTCTCAGTCACATAAAAGGAAGAAGCCACTTGTTCAGACTGTTAAGAGCAGTCCTCTTGAAATCCTGAGGGCAGCCCCCTTCAGGACAAAATCCATACTTGGATAAGGGCTACCAGAAGGAATACAAAGACTTGAAGAGAAATAAAGCCATAGTCCCATAGATTAGGTACTGTGTCTGGAGCCTTCCATAACTCCTGTCCTCCATTGTTTAACAGATTAACTGCCATGTGAGTTGTATTTAACTCATGCCAGTTTTGAGCCCAGGGCCTCGTAAACATTTCTTTACTTTATTTACCATACCTGTGGGCACAGAAAACGGAAAATAACAAATTTTTCATTAAATTAGAAAGTATTGTTTTGTTTTCAAAGTTAATATTCTATTTTCGTAATAAAACACCATGGCCCCAAGGAAAATTATTTTTCAATGTGTTAAACTACTTTAGGTGGGATTTCTGTTCCTTATAATCAAACACACCCGTTATTTGCACAAACCAATATAGTCAAAGTAGGCTAGACAGGCTTCTCAGGTGAAGTCAATGTCTTAATCCAGGCGCATACAGATTTTTCAATCAGAGAAGACAGAGCAACTCTTCGGAGCTGCAAAGAAAGTTCAAAGTTGTTAACGTACCCACACACTTGTAATTGGGTAAGGAAGCAAGGTTAGCCAAGCGAGGAAAACACAGCTCTGGAATGAGATGGGCTTGGGCCTCTTATTAACTCTGTGACCACAGAAAAGCATCAATATCTGTAAATTATGGGACTAATACCATATTCTACAGCATTGTTCTGAGAATTCAATGAAGTGCAGTATGCGTAATATAGAGTGCACAGGATAGAAGCCCAATAAATAAAAGGCAATTTTTCTCCTTCTTTTCCCATCCCCTCTTCCAAGAAGTCCTTCCAGATCCCCTGACCTAAAATTCCAGACATCCCAATCGCTACAGCTTCTTCTTCACCCCTTTCCTTTCCTTCCTCCAATTGCACACGTGGGTAGCTGCCTATCCCTGCTATGTTTTGTGTGGTTGAGTAGATGTTTTCCATTGATTTCATTTACTGATATTTCCTATATGACAAATACTACTGTGACATCTAATCCTCATAGTCACCATCATCCACTGAGGACTGTGATATGCTTGTTTTATAGTTGATGAAACGAGGCTCAAGGGGGGAAGTAAAGTTGTCCAGAATTGTTTTAAAGGTGAGCTATGGAGTGAGGAACTCCAGGCCAATGTGACTCCAAGGCTCCAAAAGGCCATGCCCTTAGCTATTTCATCACCCTCACCATCCAAGGATAAATACACACACACACACACACATACACACACACACACACACACACACACACGTTGTTTTTTTCCCCCTGTGGACCTTTGTTCTTACAAAACAGAAACATTGTTTTCTAAGGGAAGGTAAGTAATGAAAAGATATTTTTGTTTAAGACAGGGCTTCACTCTGTTGCCCAGGCTGTAGTGCAGTGGTGCAATCATAGCTCACTGCAATCTCAACCTCCTGGGCTCACACAATCCTCCTGGCCCAGCCTCTAGAGTAGCTGGGACTGCAGGCGCACGCCACCATGCCTGGCTTATTTATTAACTTTTTTTGTAGCAACAGGGTCTCTCTATGTTGCTCAGGCTTGTCTTCAGCTCCTGGCCTCAAGGGATCCTCCTGCCTCAGCTTCCCAAAGTGTTAGGATTACAGGCATGACCCACCTCGCCCAGCTGGTCACCTGTTCTAAGCCAACACATGACGACACACAGTTTTGGCTGTCATGTGCAAACCTTCTTGAGGCCCAGGATACACAAAGAGCCGTGAGACATTGTTCTTGCCATCAAAAGGTCCAAAACTAAATGCAGAAATAGAATGTCTGTATAGAAAGCAATATCACATCTCGTTTCCCCAGGGAGACGCACCAAACACAAATGCCACAGGAGGTCAGAGAAGAACAATACCAAGAGCTGGAGTGGGGATGAGCAGAGGGGGTGCAGGCCCTGCAGACCCCCTGGAGATGAGCGGGGCCTTAGAGGGAAGATCCTATGTGCATGTTGCGGGGTGTGTGGGGGGGCAGGCACTGCAGGCAACACACACAGAAGGCAGGAGTTACAGAAGACGAAGCCGGACACTGGTGAAAGCAGTCAGGACAGATTTCAATCAATAATATATTATTGCAATAGGGAAAAGGGTCCAGCATGAACTGAACACGACTTCAATTTTACAGAGGTGACAGGACTTTAAAGGAGACGAGGAAACAGAGAGGGATGAGTAGGGGCTCAGCAGAGACAGAGAAGTGACACATTACAAACAGCAGGAAGGGTGCATAGTCCATGTGACACCTACCTATCTGGGTTTGCTAACCGGGGCTATGGGAGCCTCCCACAGAGGCTGGGAGACAGGGACCCTACTTCCAGTGTTGGCTGCAACAAACAAATTCTTTTGGCAGCCTCGAGTTTTCTCAGGCAGGCACTTCAGTGGGGGATAGGGTCACCCTAGGGATGCAGTCTCGAGCTGTCGGGAACTATGCTAGCGTTTGTTCAAGTCTGCATACAGCAAGTTTGAGGTCTAGTTGAGAAGAGGGTGCAGAGGAGCCTGGCTAGAGCTCGGCAAGGAGGGAGTCTTTCTCAAACGGCAGCTCCAGCTGGCCCGGCACTGACAGAGTTCACAGCATGGAAAAGCAGTGGGATTGATAATAAGACGCAGAAACCCAGGCTGGCGATTTTGCACGCTCTCTTAGAGGTGGGGTAAGAAACAGTCCCCGTTTGCCCGGAGAGAACGGAGGAGTTCCCCAGGGAGTGGGATATTCAGTACTAGAATGGGGAGGGACCAGGTGATCATCACCCTACTTGGAGGCGCCACGCACCTGGGTAACGTTACTGAGCAGGAAGGCGGCGTGTGTAAGGACTGATGGTTGCAGGTAGCTCCTCCAGCTCTGAAGTGTTAGAAGTGCCAAGCTTCACTTGCTGGCCGTTTGGTGGGTCAGGATGTTTGGTGCACCACTGTCCCTTGGCTACGCTACACACAACACCGTGCTTCCTGAATTGTTCGAGAAGGTAAGACCCGCTCACTGCTGCATTTAAAGGAGATTTAGGAATCTGATTCCAGAGGCAGAAGGACTGGGTTGAAATTCCATCTCTACTGGTAGCTGGGCATGTGCCCCTGTGCCCACGTGACCTAACTTTCTTAAACCTCAGCTTCTTCATCTGCAAAACAGAGATTGAAACATCACCTAGCTCGCCGGGTTACAGGAAGAATGAAATGATATTACTCGTGAAAGGCCCTTAATAGGGTGCCTGGAATGTATTAAACACTCAGTGAGTAACTGCTATGGTTGTAATGGTGGTGGTTGTTTTTGTTGTTAAGCGTGGAAAAGAAACAAGCGTTTTATCCATAGCGTTTAAAGGTCAATATCCTGAAACATTTCCTCTGGGTTAGATTTTCAGGTGAAATAAACAAACGTGAAGACTCTGTCCCATAAATAGAAGTTGACCCTGGGTCCGTTAGACTTATGTAATGGCTGCTCGGAGACTTCTGGAAAAACAAAGTAGACTATTGAAAAATGCGTGCATTGCCCCTGGGTCCCATCCATCAGTGCGAGAGGCTGAACCCCAGATTTCATTTTCTGTGTTAGGGGAAGGCCAAAAGAAGGGAAACAAAACCAATTAACAAAAACCTCAGCGATTCCAGAAATTCATGAACATAGAGCATCATTCTTTCTGTCTTCAAGGAAAGCTTTATCAGCATCGAGTGTGGTTAGCAACACTGGGCTAAAACATTTATTTATTAATGTTAAAAACATGCTCTTCTTTTAAAGTCTCAGGAATGAAGTCTAATCAAATCACTGCATAAAATATTGGCACTGGATTATTTCTGCAGTGCAGCAAGACACCTGTCAAGGACCCCTCAGTCCAAAGAGGCTTCTAAAAGGGGCAGTGGGAGTATCCTACTCAAGACCCTTAACATGCAGGAGCAGATCCAGACCACGTGGCCCAGCCACTAGTCTCACCATGTGGGGGCTCCTCCCCCAAGCCCGGGCACTCAGCCTCCATCCTCCCCTCCCCTCCTCTTCCTGGACTCAGAGGGACCCCATAAATCCTGGCTTTGCTACTCAGAAGTTTGAGTACCAGGCTTGACCTCTCTACACCTCAATTTCTCAGCTGTAAAATGGGGGAGATAATATTGACAACTCCCCACCCAAGATAGTTTTAAAAATTAAGAGAAAATGCATGCACAGTTCTTAGTTCAGTGCCCGGCACGCAGTACAGACACCCAGTGACTTTCTCCTCTCTGAGTCCCTTAGTTCCCATGACTCTTCCAGACTGCCAAGTCATGCTCTTTCCTAGAACATTATGCTATGCATTTAGCAATTATGTTTGTGTATACATGTGTATACATAGATATGTTGAAGTCCCAAACCTTAGTACCTCAGAATGCAACCTTTTTTGGAGATGAGGTCTTCACAGAGGTAATTGGTTTTAAATGACATGATTAGCATAAGCCCTGATTAATATGACTGGTGTCCTTATAAGAAGAGAAAATTTGGACACAGATATGTACAGAAGGAAGACACTGTGAAGACACAAAGAGAAGATGGCCATCCACAAACCGAGAAAAGAGACCTAGAACATATTCTTTTTCCATGGCCCTCACAAGGAACCAGCCCTGCCAACACCTTGATCTTGGACTTCTAGCCTCCAGAACTGCTAAGTAAATGAGTTTCTGTTGTTTAAACCACTTAATTTGTGGAACCTAGTTAGATGACCTTACAGCAGGCCTAGCAAATGAATATACAATAAGTCCTCACTTAATGTCATCTGTAGGTTCTGGGAAAAAGTAATTTTAAGTGAAGCGATATATAACAAAACCAATTTTACCACAGGCTAATTTATATAAATAAGAGCTATGTTACTATGGCATGTTTCTGGTCACAAAAACATCACCAAACTTCTAAAGACCAAAACATGTCTAATATTAAACATTGAAATAGATGTGAGCTATCCATACATTGAAGAAAGATTAATAAAAACAACTAAGATAATTATTTAACCAGTTATTCTGGTTTAGGGTCACAGGTGACCAGATCCTATCTTCCCAGCTCAGGGTGCAAAGTAGGAACCGAACCTGGACAGGACCCCCCCCTCCCATCTGAGGGCACGCCCCACATACACACTTGCTCGGGGATGGGGGAGGAAACCAGAGTGCCCAGAGAAAACCCACACAGACATGGGGAGAACATGCAAGCTCCACACCGACAGTGGCTCTGGCCAGAAGGGAAGCAATTTTTTTCTCATCAAAGTTTTAATGAAATGTTGCACAAAATAGCATAATCTTAGGACCTGCTATGTTTATCAGCAGTCCCCAACTAACAATGGTGTGACTTACAATTTTTTTATTTTGTGATGAGTTTTTCAGGACATAACTCCATTGTAAGTTGAGGAGCATCTGGATTTGCAAAGGTTTGACTCAACAGTTTTTCAACTCATCGGGTTTATCGGGGTATTAAATGTATTTTGGCTTATGATGTTTTCAACTTATGATGAGTTTGTCCAGATGTTGCCCCATTGTAAGTCAAATTGCATCTGTGTGTATGTTTGTAGAGTGAGAGAGTGTTAACTACTCAAAAGAGTGCCCAGCACATATAAGTAGCGGTAGTATTTAACTGTTAGCTAGTAATAATAGTAAATACATTATTAATCAGAAAGTATGTAGTTTGACACTGCACTTTCTGAAAAAATCCAGACCTGTAGATGCAAAATCTCATCAAAGGAAACACATGATGGCAGCAGTCCCCCTGTATCTCGCTCAAATGCCAGACCAGCCAGGCTCATCTCTTCAGATCTAGATCCAACTGTGAGAGCTACACAATGATAAGTGACAATGCGGAGTTTCTATACAGCTTGCTCTAAGTCCTTAGTGCTTTTCTCTGACTGCTTATAAGTCAAACATGGGCCGATACCCTCACTGATTTAACCTTGAAACAAGCATTCCCTGCTGCTCCTCTTTCCAGCTTCCAAATGAGTTTCATTGAAATCTACTCTGGTATATCAAAGCAAATCTCACCAAAAAAGTTACATTTTATAGCTATATGTCTGTTAGACTCATCTCAATATTGTGTAATCAAATCACAATGCAGAAATCTGGGACCTGAGGCTGATGTAAGATTGCAGCTGCCATTCATAACCCTGTATTCAGTATGTTTGTGTTCACGAAGTCTCATTTTCTCTCATTGACTATTTATTGTAAGTAAATTATAAACTTGAACTCTCAATATAATATGGGTTTATAGTAGTACAGAATCCTGATTCTTATCTGTGCCATGAATTAGAGCGATGCAGAAGATTATGTTTGAAAAAGAAGGGGGTTGTGGTGGTTCATTTTATGTGTCAAACATGATTTCTCAATGTGTCTGTGAGGTGGTTCTGGATGAGATCAACCTTAGAATCATTAGACCAAGTAAGGCAGGTTGCCCTCCCTAAGGTGGGCGTGCTTCCTCCAATCTGACGAAGGTCTGAGTAGGACAAAAAGGCTGAGTGAGAAAGAATTTGCTCTCTCTGCCTACCTGTCTTTGAGCTGGGACATGGATCTTCTTCTGTCTTCGGACTCAGATCTAGGCTGACACTTACACATCAGCTCTCCTGCTTCTCAGCCTTCGGATTCAGACTGGAACTGCACCACTCGCTCTCCTAGGACTCCAGCTCACGGCCACAGATCCTGGGACGCCATAGCCTATTGACGATCTCCTATTGGCTCTGTTTCTCTTAAGAACCATGACTAACACAGGGGCTGTTGTGCTACTGGTTAATATTCCCTATATCATGCTCTTGGAGAGAAACTGCCTTTTTAATTTCAGTTAAATGAATGTTGCCTCCCCTAAGCACCAATGCTATGTTCCTTCGTTTCTGATTTAGGAGAATGCCTCCCTCACGTCAAGGTGGCCAGGAAGCTCAGATAAGATCTTGCTCAACCACAGGACAGTGTGGACCCTTGCATCTGCCCTCTTTGCTATCTTTATTCTTTATTTCCTTATTCTCACAGCTATAGTATAGTTACTAACCTGGTTTACTAATCTCATCGTACATACCAAATTCTGTTTTCTGGCAAAATGAGAGTGTGGTCATTAAACACTTTTGGTTAACCTACAGATCCAGATCTCACCTGCATGTACCTTTGATCAGGTCTTTGCCATGAGGGAAACTAGTGGACAACTTTTGGCTGCCTTTTTACTACTCTCTTCTCCATTCCACCCATAGGTTTTTCCTCCATACTAGAAATGAATAGTGTAAAAAATTATGATTTGAAAATGCCTCACCACCTGACAGTATCTGAAGCATCACCATGTTCTCTTATAATTATTTTTAACTGTAAGGCTCAACGGGCAGATATATTAGCTTATCTCCTCCTGCCCAGGTTCCTGAAAGACAAAACATAGCAATTACTGTTAAAGGAAAGAATTACAAAAATCATGCATCTTTAATGAAAGACACGAGAATAGAAATATTATTATCTAGCTCAGATGGTTCCCAGTTTGAGCCTCTAATGAGGCTGTCCTGCCAGTAATTCTGGGGAGGGTAGAAGAAGTTCTGGACTGGGGGAGTCAGGATGCTGGGGTTCCAGGACTGAGCCTGCATTCAAGCAGCTTGATGACCCTGGCCAAGTCCATTGTTCTTTGTGATCTCAGCTTATTATCTGTAAATTTGGGGATATGGCAGGCATCATAATTAAGGCAGTTTAGCAAAGTGGTTTGAGTGTGGGCCAGCCAAGGTAACCTTGGATAAGTTACTTAACTCAGTGCTCATTTCCTTATCTGTGAAAGAAAGACAATAACAGACTTCCCTCAAGGACTTAACCAAATGAATTTAACCAAATGAATACACGGAAAGTGCTCGAAACCGTGCCTGGCCAGAGTAAGCCCCTGTACATGTAGGTTCATGGTTCACTCCAAAGTGCCTTATAATTTTCAAATTACCCAACTCTATGACTCTGATACCCACCCACCCCAAATTTTTAGTATTCTGGAATTTATTTATTGGGATAGAAAGTGAATACAGAAAGAAAATTATGAAATTGAAGAATCATCTTTTTCTTTTATTATCAATGTCTTAATAGAAAGTTATAAGTAAAAGAAATTTGTCAAGTTATCAAACACAGATAAAATAGCTCATTGGCATAGTTTTTGTTTTTCTTTTTTTCATTTTAAAATAACCCATTGGTATAAAATGAGCAATTTCACATGGTAAAAACCTTGAAAGGTGGGAATAAGATGGAGAAAATGTTTCTTTCAAAAGAAGGAAAAGGCATCCACTGAGTACCCAGTATCTATTGGGTGCTTTACAACTTCATTTCCTTAAGCCCTCCTAAGCTATTACCATGAAGCAGTCATTGCTGCTCCCATTTTACAGATGAGGAAGTTGAGGCTCGGGGAGGCTAACTACAGTCACAAAGTTATAGGGCTCCTCAAAGGCAGACTCAGATTCCACACAGGCCTCACTGCAAAGCCTCCACCCCACAAGGTTGGCTGCAGACCACAGGCATTCCTCAGTCGGGATAGTAGTGGTTAGGGAGAAGTCAGTTTTTATAAAACAAATTATAATTTAAATGCACTAATAGGATCTGCTCTTTAAAAGAACCCTTACATAAGCTTTGTTATGAAGCAAAACATAAAATGTTCTATAAAATATTATATAACTTCCTAATTTCTTAGTATCAGTAATAGGAAAGTAGGAACAGTTGTCAAATTGAAGATTGAGGTGGAACCAAAAACTAGAATGAAGTGGAACAGAATTTGAAAGCAGATGACATGGGTTTCAGTCCTAGTTTTGACACTTACTAGGCAGGACACAGTCACTGTCTCAGGTTTGAATAAAGAACTGCTGGGAATCCCTCACAATCCTATGGTGGTGGAGCAGAGAATGAGGAAGACTCCAATCTGCAGTGCTACTTCTCTTTGGTTTCATCTTAGCAAAGAAAGTGTTTCTAGGCCAGGAACCTCACACCTGTAAACCCAGCACTTCAGGAGGCTGAAGTGTGAGAGTTGCTGGAAGCCAGGAATTTGAGATGAACCTAGACAACATAGGGAGACCCTGTCTTTACAAAAAAAATAGAAAAGTTAGGTGTGGGAGTGCATGCCCATAGTCCCAGATACGTAGGAGGCTGAGGTAGGAGGATCACTGAGCCCTGGAGTTGGAAGTTGCAGGGAGCTATGATCACACCATTGCACTCTAGCCCAGGCAACAGAGTGAGACCTTGTCTGGAAAAAAAAAAAAAAGAAGAAAAAAAAGCTTTCAGGTTGCTGAACACACGGAGATGCTGGAGGGTGGTGTGCTGAGGACGGGCACGGGAGCTTCCCCTCCGTACCTTTCCCTGTGCATCTCTCCATCAGGCCGTTCGTCTGTATCCTCCATAATATCAAGGTGTCTTACAGACCTACCGTACAACATGGTGACTCTAGTTAGCAGCAATGTCTCATATACTTGACAATTGCCAAGAGTAGATTTTAAGTGTTCTCACCACAAATAAATGATAAAAAAAATCATTTAAAATATAATAAAGTGTCTTACATATTTAAATACTCTAATTGCAATCGGAATTGTCATTCTTTCCCGACTCCTCCCAACTCCAGGCACAACTGGGAATTCACTCCAGCTCCCCGATGTGGGCCTCCATCTCTAAAGACTCCATAACTGATTACAGGTATGTTTCTGGCAATCAGGTGCTAAGGCTGGGAAGCACATTTAGTTTTTGCATCTCCTATACCCGGCACTGTGGTGTACACAGAGCAGGTGGTCAGTCAGTGTTGCTGAATGAGTGAATGACTCTCTGAATTCCATTTATCTATACCTAGGTACAGAGCCAGCTACATAATTTATGGGGCCTGGGGAAAAATGCAAATTTGGAACCCCTTGTTTAAAAAGCAGGAAGAAAAGGTGATGCTAAAAGCACTAAAATATAAAGCTTTGCCCTTTGTTCCGTGGTATCTCTCTTGGTTTGTCAGAGTGTCACTTATTTCGTATTTAATATCATTGTAAGTGAAGAAAAATTGAGTATTTAAATTATTAGCAAGAATTTTACTGTTCATTTTTACATTGTATAATGCTTGTTTTTAAATGCAACCATAAGAGCCAAACAACACAAGTCACCTGCCTATGAAGTCAGCTCAGCCTAAGTATAGTCCTAACAAATCAGGGAATAAATGACAAAATTCAAGTACCTCCTGGCATGAACTTACACAACAGTAGAAAGCAAAGTCAAGAAAATTTGCACGTGATGGGCAGAGGGCATTGTAGAATAGCTTTCTTCAATTTGCGATAGCATGGAGAAAACCTTTCAATTAACTGATTGTAAATTTATTCCCATGGAGATGAAGTCCTTCCCTAGTAAGTAAAATGTATAAGCAAGTAAGTTTCTATCTTCTTTTGGGAAAAAAATAAAAAAAGGAGAGGAGAGAATAGAGAAAATATGTTATTGATATAAAGAATTATGAGAAATGGAGAAAATTGCTGGTTTTTACTTACTCCTATTCCATTCTACCTTCGTGCTTACAAGAGGCTGGCAAGATATTATATCATAATTATGGACTCCCCTAGCAGCTCGAGTATAAATGGTTCCTATTGTTCTAAACCTTTTGCAAACCCATGAGCTCCAAGATTGCATCACATACAGAAAAAGAGCAGAAGCTAATTGCATTGCATATTTATACTTCCATGATTCCTGCCATTACCTACATAATTCCCTGTGGGTTCTAATTAGTTCAATCAGGGCTGGGGGAATAAAAATTTAAGCAATTTCAAATAACTATGGGGTTTGCTACCACCATGAAATTTGGCAAAATGCTAACCTAACAACTACAACTCACAACTATGGTTTATCTCTCACTTCTGAAAATACTGGATAGCTCTTTTGCTGTTGTTGTGCTTAGATTTAACCAAGGAATAGCTTCCTAAATAATACCAATTTAGATGGTTGGCATTTTGGTGTTTTCCTGAAATTAGAGGGGAAAAAAACCTATTTTGAATATAATTTTTATTGGCCTCTTAAGCACTAGCTGTGAAGATAACATCCAATAACTTCCCTGCTCTCTTTCTTCTCTCGTTTTATAATCTGCATTACCCAGAAGCCTTACCTTTTAATCCTATGCAAACTATAATGAACAGTGCTTAGGAAAAGGATTTTCCTGAAGGGTCATACTCTGGGAAAATGAGCTTCATTGCTCCAGGCACCATTGGTGATTTAAAGTTTAGAGAAATAATCTTTTTTTTTTTTTTTTAATGAAAGCAACTAAAACTTCTCTTAACATAAACAAGAGAGCTGTCAGTGTCTCTCCCTTTCCCCATCACCTCATTATTAATTCATCTGGCTTCGGAATCTCTGTTCTAATCAGGGAGTTGGCTCCTGCCGCTGCACTTACAATCAGCTCGAAGCCAAAACGGCCTCATGCAATCACCCTCCTCAAGCCTAGCAATGACTCCTAATGAAGGAAATCACTGCGATGGTGACTGGGGTGCTGAGCCCTGGTGCGCAGCGTCTAGCGGCTGGAGCTCGGGACTCACACCAGCCTTCCTCTCCGTAGATGTCTGTCCAGTCTTGATCTTGAGGAAGGTCAACGGAAACAAGGAAAAGGGAAACCCAAAGAGACTTCCAGAGAGGGGCTGAGGAGACAGCCAGACCAGAGGCCACACCTGGCCACCCAAGGTCTGAGTGCAGCTCACAGACATATTTCGATTTCCCCTTCCTGCCCTCCCGTGAATAAATAGCATTTTATTGGTAGCTAACAGTTAAGTATTGGAAGCATTTACCTAAAACTCCAGGGTGCCAGCTTCTTTAGACAATGCACGTGTTCTGTACACAGGAGGCCTGCATTTTGGTGCCTTAAAAACTGGCAAGTTCTGAATGGAGGTGACCATCTTTCAACAAGGCGAAGAATCTTCACTGGATTCACCCCACCCCACCAGGCTGGCTCATTCTCGTACCTGCCTAGCTCCTGCAGACACATAAGTTTTCCCTTGAATCCAAAATTCGGTGTTCTCCAAGTTGGCCCTTTCTCGCAGTTTCCTTAGGTGATGGTTAGCCTAGTCCAAAATGCCAGAGAAGTAAGCAGCCCAAAAGAGAGAGAAGAAGTAAAGCTGAAGCTTTCTTTAAAAGGATTTACATCTAGAAACTTAATTAAAGGAAGAGTTAAGCATCATTGAGTCTTTACATAACATGTTTTTCTTGGTACCCGCCATGTGCCTGGAAGAGTTTGAGGAGCAGGAGACACAGCAGTAAAGACCAGGCCCTGCCTCTACCCAGCTTCCTTTCTCTGTGAGACAGGCCGTGACCAAGTAGAAAATAAATATATGTTACATCTGGTAAGTAGTAAGTGCTGAGAGACTGAATATGCAAATAGGCAGTGTCCAGACTGTATATAAAAAGAAAGCCAGCTCAGGACGCCAATCTGCTATCTATAGCAACCAGTCCAGGATGCCAAACACTCACCCAGGGAACACTCAGCCCCAAATGATCAGCACTTGGTTTATAAGTGACAGCTTCTCTATTGTTTGTCCCTGCTTCCATCTCAGGACCAACCAGAGAAAGTTAAATATGCACCCCTAACCAATCAGATAGGGTGCTTTGCTTTTAGTTGGCTACCTACAGCTTTCCCGTGCCAAGAGCCCCCAATCAAGGCACACCTGAATGAAGCCTTCCTTTTTACACTATAAAGTTTTCCTGCTCCTCTGCCTGCCTTTGAGTCTCTGCCCAGTGCAAGTGATGGTGCCTGTACCTGTGGCCAGTATTGTCAGTGTCCAGACTCTGTGAGCCCTTGGCCATGTCTATGTATGCCAGCCTGAATCCCAGCTCTACAGACTGGAGGGGACTGGGAATGAACGCAGCCTCCCATCCCTTCCATGCCCCTTCTCCCCACCCAGTCCCTACATACACAGTAGCCCTGGACCCATGTCTGACAGGTGTGGGGTATCAATATCCCAGCTCTCTCTCCCTCACTAGAAGAGTTTCCAGATGTGTGTTTTTCACCATTCTCCAAAGTGACCACCGTGGTAGCCAGCCTGACAGCACCCTTCCTGATTCACCTTCTTACCTAGTGTGCCTTTGCTCCTCCCACCAAGAGCTTGCCTTGGCATTCTTAGCTCAGAGGCTGCTTCTGAGGACCCAGACTCAAGCAATCTATGCTATATATTTTTTAAATTTTTGGACAGTATTCATATGATGGGGGAAAAAACATCTGCTCTAGATATTGGTTTACAAATATCACTATCTACTAAAAAGGACTGGGCTCCTTGGAGGAAATCGGGCTCCTCCGATTCCAGGGTGTGGCAGGGAAGATACAAGACAATTGTGACACATATTATTATGCCTAAAAGTAATGATGTGCTCAAGAATAATGGGGACATATTAAAAGGACATGGGGCCAGGTGTAGTGGCTCACACTTGTAATACTAGCACTTTGGGAGGCAGAGGAAGGATGATTGCTTGAGGCCCAGAGTTTAAGACAAGCCTGGGCAATATAACACCCTGTTTCTACAAAAATAAAAATAAAACATTAGCCAGGCATGGTGGTGCACACCTGTAGTCCCAGATACTCAGGAGGCTGAGGCAGGAGGATCACTTGAGCCCAGGAGCTTGAGGTTACAGTGAGCTGTGATGATGCCACTGCACTCTAGCCTGGGTGACAGAGCGAGACCTTGTCTTTAAATAAATAAATGGAAGCTATCTTGAAAGGATTTTTGTTGGCTAAATTTAGGACAATTTGAACAGTCCTGGGCTATAATCTAATAAAATGAGAATCCGTGAGTCTATACAGATAATAAATAAAGAAATTAAATAAATAAGTAAACATGAAATATGGGAAACTCTTTTCTAAATAGAATGCTGACTAATAAATATAGAAGAAATGATAGAATCAGTAAAACTTGATTTTACAGTCATCATAGTACAAATTGAGGCAAAAATAATCATTAATGGATGCTAAATCTCAGAAGGAAAGCTTGATGAGGAATAGGATATTTATATGGTCCCAAAATCTCTCCCTACAAATTACATTAATTACAACAGGAAAAAATAATAACTACACAGTGGAGAAAATGGGACAAAAGAAAAACCATTCCCATAGACATGCCTGAAGATTTTCGCTTATTTCTTACTAAGAAAGGAATAGGTAATAAAATCAGAATTCCACTGGCTTCATCACATACGTCTTTGCTCTGTATGCTGTGCTGACGTTAATGCACTAGTTACATGAACACGGGGGGACAGTCATTCTTGGGCAGTTTTTATGAAGTCTAGGTTCTGTTAGAGAACCACACCACATCCAGGTAAGCCCTACTGGATCATTCTTCAAAAACATCAGAGTCCAGCTTTGAGAGACAAAGAGTCTGAGCGTGTGAAATGAGTGAGCTAACCCTTTGCTGACAGAGGGACAATGAAGCCAATGCCACTCCCGGCCTCCAGAGGCAGCTGCTGTCACATTCGGTCCCTGGTGAACACGCATTCTACCCCTTTTGTGCAACTTACATCACCCTCCTTTCTTGTTTCATCTACCTGATATTTAAACATCAAATTGCAGCACAGTTGTATTTCTCTGCCTTCCTCCCAAAAGGTAGAGGCTCTTTCCATTGTCTCTCTTTTTTTTCTTTTAACCAATTTTTTTATGTTTATCATTTAAGGTCAGAAATTTTCAGACTTTTCAGCAGCACATGCTGGGCTGACTGGTGTGCCCCAAAAAGATATGTCCATATCTTAATCCCTGGAATTTGTGAAAGCTATCTTATTTGGGGCGGGGGGGATGCCTTTTGCAGGTAGAGTTAAATTAAGGATCTTGAGATAAAGATATTATCCTGGATTATTCCTGTAAACCCTCAATGCCATCACAAGTATCCTTACAAAAGAGAGGCAGAGGGATATTAGACACACTTCTAATAGGTGTGTCTATTAAAGGAGAAGGTGACATGAAATGGGACAGAGAGAAGCAGCCACGAGCCAAGGAATGCCAACAGCAAGGAATGGTTCTCCTCTAGAAGCCCCCGAGCAAATGCAGTATACTTTGATTTCAGACTTCAGTCTCCAAAACTATAAAAGAATAAATGTGTGTTATTTTAAGCCATTCATTTTGTGGAAATTTGTTATAGCATCCACAGGAAACTAATACACAGCAGAATCTTTCTTTCAAATGAAATCTTACACAGACCTCCCTGCCAATATGTAAAATAAATCAAAGGAGATCTATTGTTGATGAGTGGGAGTGGGATGCAGTAGCCTCCCATCCTTCCCTTTGCAGATCACCTCTGCCCACCACCCTCCTCTTTCCCACTCCCCCGTTGCCCTGGAACACGGAAGGCACATACCCATCCGCCTGGGAGTACCGAAGCCACTCCATGGAACAGAGTTTGAAAACCACTCTTCTAAAACTTTCATCATAGTCACTATTCCAATGATTTAATTCCCTGGACATTCATTCCATACATCTGTTTTTTGTTTTGTTTTGTTTTGTTTCTCCTTGCTTTTCTATTTAGCCAACTCTTGCCCTATGTGTGTATCTTTTGGAAATTAGGCATGAAGTGGCACAGCTCGCTCTCAGACTCTGAGCCACATCCTTTGGAACACTCTGCAGTTAATGACAATTCATTCTGTTTCCCGTCCCCTGCTTTAAACTTGTACTTTGGTGTCACCCTCTCTTCTTCAGCATTCAGCTTTGATCTCATCTCCACCCCCAAGGTTTGTCTTTGGCTTATTCCAGAACCTTCCTTTCAACTTCATTTGATGTGTTTCAGCCTCAGACCCCTGACCTTGACCCTGGCTTCGGGTTTCATTTTGTGCACCCCCTGAAGGTCTCCTTTCCATCCTGGGCCTCCCATCACCCTGCTCCAGGCCACTCACTGCTTCCCCATGAGGTCAGCAGGGGTTCCTTGCCATTCCTTCTAGGCTCTCTGAATTATTCCTTCAAGCACCATCCAGAGTTGATTCTGAATGTTTCAGTGCCATTCATAGGCCATGAGTAATACCCAAGAGGCAGAGGTAAAATCACTTGCTTTATAAAAACTCAAGTGAGGAGGACATGGACTAGCCCAAGAACCAAAATGCCTCTAATTCACACATTTTTTTTTTGTAGTTGACTCCCATGGTCAATAATCCTCTACTCAGAGCCCTCTCAGAGTTCAAGAAAAATCTGGGGGTAGGTAGGGACAGAAGGAAAGGGTAAGAGAGAAGTGAGATTGACAATGTGATCTTCCTACCCAATAGCCAACTTTGTGTTCACATGCCATTTGTTCAATGCCATTTGTGCTCACATTAGGTCATATTCTGAAGGCAGCCTATGTGTTCTTCTCAGCATTTTTATTGTTCCTTTTTAAATGGCATTGACATAGCAGCTGCCCATGAAAACTTCTCCCAACTTCTCATGAAACATAGAGGCTCCTCAACTTGCACAAGTTCACCTTCCAAGCAGTCTATACAATAGTCTATATTATCACGCCAAACTCCTTTGTGTGTGCCAAATTCTGATTTTCGGTCAATAGCCTAGGAATGATCAATTCAGGCTATAAGCAACATAGCGATACTACCTGAGGGTCCATTGTTCTGTTTCAGTCCAGTAATGCTTATGCAATTATTTGGATGTTTATTGTATTTTGTCCTATTATTTTATTTTAAAAAACGAGTAGAAAACAGAAAAATGAAAGTGCTGATACAGAAGATAAGAAGTATAAGGTCATACAAACTTAATGCACTTGAGACAAAGATGAAAATCACTAAGCAGCCTGAAGACAGAGAATCTTTCACCTTAATCGGATTCTCTCTGGACTTGGACAGGTCAATTGCATGTTCAATTAAATGTGAAGGAATAGAACGCAATTAAAGAACATGTACCAAATGATGGCAATAAATCATAAATGATTGTGTTTAAAAAACAAAGATGTAATTAGGGATTTTATCACTTTTTTTAGCTCTCTGGGAATGGAACTTCACTTCCTTTATACCAAATAAGTGTATTGTCTGACTTTCCACATTCAACTCTCGTGCAAAATTTCAAGAATGTATTATGTATGAAAGGAAAGAACTGCCTATACTTATGACAAAAAAATACAAAAAATAATGTAGTCTAAACTGATATAAATCTAATATCATGTATCTGAAAGGAATTTACTTACACTATAAAGCAAATAAAGCTGGAGGGAGAAAATCTAACCATGAGCTTCTCCACAGAACAGAAACCACTTGAACAAAAATATAATGACAAAGACCCTGAAAATAACAACCTATACACAAGGTTATTTATGGCTGAGGCATTTGTAATAGCAAGTCTGGAAACCCAAATGCCTCTCACTAGAGGACTGGTTGAGTAGCCTATGATGCATAATGAAGAACCATGTTGCCATTTAGAAGAATCAAGATCTCTGTGAATTAATATGGAGTGACTTCTAGAATATATTGTTAAGTTAGAAAAAAATCAAAGTACAAAACACTATATAAAGTTTGGCACCTTTGTGTGAGAAATACAGGGAAATCACTACACACACACACACACACACACACACACACACACAATTTTCCTTATTTTCTTTTGTAGAGACAGGGTCTCGCTCTGTCACCCAAGCTGGAGTGTGGTGGCATGATCAGAGCCTATCACAGTCTCAAACTCCTGGGCTTAAGCAATCCCCCTGCCTCAGCCTCCCATGTAGCTGGGGCCACAGGCTTATGCCATCCTACCCAGCTAATTGATCTTATATTTTTGTAGAGACAGAGTCTTGCCATATTGCTGATCTTGAACTCCTAGCCTTAAGCGATCCTCCTGCTCTAGCCTCCCAAAAGCTAGGATTATAGGCGTAAGCCACTGCGCCCATCTAATTTCCTTATTTTTCAAGGAAACAAATATTAACTAATGGTTGTTCACAGAGGGTAGTGATAACAGGATGGAGAAAATAGAAACTTCTCTAAAATATATTTTAGTACGTAATTTTTATTTTCGAAGCATGTATATATTTTTCATATTTAATTTTCCATAAAAGTTATGGAGTCCTGTTTCTTGGGTGAAGAAGCACATGATGCCAGCAGATGAAACCCATCTATCATGCACTACGCTGATTTTGGAGAACCACGTGGGATGGAATACTCACTGTCTCAGCAGCAGAAGCCACGAGCACTGGTCCTGATGCTGCCTCTCACGAGCCTATGTAAAACCATTCCATCTTTCTTCTCATCTGTCAAATGTTTAACTCATACGGGGAGAAAGCAAATAATTTGAAAACTTTTTTACAAAAATAAGCCTTAAAATCATACACGCTCAGGAACCAATGGACCTAATTGCATATGTTCCCTGGTGGGCAGGCATAGGTACAACCACCCCCAAAGGCCAAGGCTAAAGAAAGAGGGTGATAAATCCAGTTTCTCAGACAGAAACACTTGGTAGGGACTTATGAGCACAAGCTACGTCTCCGGCAGCAGCAAGATGAGGTGGGAGATGGTGGATCCCAACGCTGTTAGCCCCCAGACCCAAGGCTTATATACCACAGGGAGGAAGAAGTAAGATAACTGAAGTTGACCTCCCACCCCAGGGAAAGGCAAGAATTTGCCTAAGGTCAGGATTTATGGTAAGTACATGATAACATTAAGGTTGTTTGGACCTAAGGGCAGGATTTAAGGTAGATGAGTACTGCACTTGAAAGTAGAAATCTTAGAGGCATTCCTGGAGCTAGGGTTAATCAGAAGTCCAAGTGGCATATTAGCATCCTGGATGCAGTTACTTTATCTTCCACACATAGAAAATTGGTAACTGCACAGGGAAATTCAGTATTTAAATTTTCTTTGCATACAAAACTATAACTGAACCTCCTTAGGTATATGTTCAAAAAGTAAAGAATAGCAAAGAAGTCTCAAACTTACTCAGTTGTTTTACTGTTAACATTATTATCAGAATTCTGGTTTTGAAACTATTTAACAGTCACCATTTTGAAGGGGGAGGTTTGAAGTCAAGAATTTTATACCCAGCCAACTTGTTTCCCAAGGGTAAAGGTAAAATAGGCTATTACACATTCTTCTATGGAAAAAGAAGCCACCTAACCATGTGCTCTAGGAAGCAACAGAAGCATCATATAAAGCTCAAACTGGGGGGTGTCACACTTGAAGCTCTGACTCCAGGAAGGAGGGGGGCAAGAGCAATATATGTAACCTTAACATTTGTACCCCCATAATTTGCTGAAATGAAAAATGAAAAACTGCAAACTAGTTCAACCTCTGTGGAAAGCAATATGGAGATACCTTAAAGCAATTCAAGTAGATCTACCATTTGATCCAGCAATCCCACTACTGGGCATCTACCCAAAAGAACAAATGACCCTCTATAAAAAAGACACCTGCACTCAAATGTTTGTAGTAGCACAATTCACAATTGCAAAGTTGTGGAAACAATCCAAGTGCCCATCAGTACATGAGTGGATTAATAAAATGTGGTATATGTATACCATGGAGTACTATTCAGCTCTAAGAAACAATGGTGATATAGCACCTCTTGTATATTCCTGGATAGAGCTGGAACCCATTCTATTAAGTGAAGTATCCCAAGAATGGAAAAACAAGCACCACAGGTACTCGACAGCAAATTGGTATTAAATGATCAACACCTAAGTGAATATATAGGAATAACGTTTATCGGGTGTTGGGCAGGTGGGAGGAGGGTGGAGGGGATGGGTATATACATACATAATGAGTGAGATGTGGACCGTCTAGGGGATGTCACACTTGAAGCTCTGACTTGAGTGGGGAGGGGGGGGCAAGAGCAATATATGTAACCTTAACATTTGTACCCCTATAATTTGCTGAAATAAAAAAGAAAAAAAAAAAAGCTCAAAAATGGGCCAGTTGTGATATAAAATGACTTACCAGTCTTCCCTTACTCAGTTTGACCCTCATACTTATCAGTTTGATTTCATGTTCTCAGATGGATTCCACATCCTAGGGTATAAGTAGGCCCTGTATTGCTACCCTCAATGGCCTTTTCTATCTTGTCAATACCAGAAAACATCCATTCTTGAATGCTATTCTTTATCCCAGAGTTAAGATCAAAGCTTTGCCATGTTTGATTACCACTTAAAATGACTATGTTATTCTATTCTAGCATTTGGTCTAATAATAACTGAACTATTTACATGGTTAACATGCTGTACTGAGACAATTACTAAAGTATTTTTTTCTTTCTTCTTCCATAAAAGTAGAGCTATATAGAGCAATATAATAAATAACCATTTTCCTTGTCAAAGAACTCAAGTAATGATTTTCCGCAACTTAAAAATTCATATTGAATGACCTAAGTCTGAGGTTTTTTAACTGGTAAGAATTAAATTTTAAAAAAAATGATTATTATTGTCTATGGCAAATAACATTTTCTTCAATTCCTCTTTTTTATCATTTCTCCACCTCAAGTTACACATGTCCCTGCATTTACTATATTTTAAACTTCAAAACAAATACATTTAAAAATGCATAGAAAAGAAAAAGCTCTATACAATAATACAATAAACTGGGAATAGCAGCATTTATCTCTGGGTGGTGAAATTCTACGTAATTATTTTTTTTCTTTATACTTTTACATTTTTCAAGTTCCTGCAAAGCACATGGCTCATTTTATAACCACAAAAATAATTGTTTAAATCAGTATATGCAATTTTATATATACAATATAATCAAAATTATGTCTTTTAATATTCAGCAAAAAAAAAGAAAGAAAACCTGCCCATTTACTTTTTCTGAGTGGTAAGACTATGACTAATTATTCTCTTCTCTGTTTTTCAATATTTTCCAAGTTTTCTGTGATGAATATATATTCCTTTTATAATGCTTAGGGGATTGGGGGGGTGTATTTTGGTGGTGGGGAAAAGAGCAAGTCAAAAATCAGTCACTAATCAGTTGGAAATCACCAGGTTAGTTGTTACTCATTTGAAACAAGGGCAAGGGATAGGAAAGAGGGAGACATCAAGACACACCTATTCACAGGCACGACGATCTTCCACGCCTACTCTAGCCACTCAGTGAGCAACAAAGGGAAGTCCATATTGGCCTGATCCCACCCATGTGTCCTGTTCTCAGTTTTGCACCTTCACAAGTCTCAGCAGAAGGCAGGTGGGCTCTTCTACCTCCTTCTCATCCCCAAATTTTCTACCATGCCACGAATCAGCACAGCCTAATGTTCTTTCTGCCTGACATATGCATTGAAGAGCTGTGTGTTTATTTGCAAATAAAGATGCAGTTGCCTTATAAAGCCCAGAATTAAGTGCCCTAAACATATTTTGAGTTTACAGGACTCTTTCAAACTGCATTACTTTCCCCTAATAAAGTTTTCCTCCTTGCCGCCACACTCGAGAAAAACGTTTTATGACTCTCCTTTAAAAATAATATGGCGGGAGGCTGATAGCACAACAAGAAATTTGATTCCCCTGATGGAAAAAAAAAAACAGCCCTGGCAGACGTTACTCTATAGCAACTAATAGCCTGTAAGTACAAATATCTCTGTTTTTTAAAGCATCCTAGGGTAAATGCCTGCTGTGCATTTTGTAAAAAAAAATAAAATAAAATAAAATGACAAGTTTTCTTTTGCTATTGTGTTAGCCTGGGTGAGCTGGAAGAGAAGTGGCTGATCTACTGTGGGCTTCAGAACTATTTTTAATAATATGTGTTGCTTCTGCACTGCATGATGACAAGGAACATGCAGGGGTGGGTGCCATTACAAATCCTCACCCCTCGAGTGTTTATACTAGCATTGTACTCATAATCATTCTTTTTCTAGCTTTGCTATGGGCAGAATGAGATTTTTTTGTTATTGTTTTATTTTCCCCAGTCCCCTTCAGTATGTTATCCAATATTTCTTGGGGCCTTCTGGGGCACCTTGGACTAATGTCTTCAAGAAATGCGTGTATGATGCTTTACTGATCTCATTCTCGGGCAGTCATTTTCTTAGTCTCTTCCCAACTCCAGGCTCCAAATCCGAGAGGCAGCTTTTCCCATAGTGAGAAAAACCTTGGCTTTGGAGCTAGACAGACCTTGATTCTAATGCCCGCTCAGCCTCTTACTAGGGTTTAAGAGTTGGAGTAGATAAGTCAGTATCTCTAAGATGCAACTTCATCATTTAAAAAGTGGATAAATAGCACATCACAAGGTTGCCACAAAGAAAAGAGATACCGAGTGGAAGGTTCCAGCCAATAGCAGACCTACGGAAAGGTAGCTATTATTCTAATCAGTCTCACCATTAACATTTGTCCTCACTGACCTCACCTGTCAATGTCCTGCCTTGTAAGATATTGCTATAGGCTTTTCTCATTGCCTTGTTACATCACTGCTTAGATGAGTTACATGTCGTTCTGAGGTCTACATATCTCCCTGTGTGCTTCCTCTTCTTCATCCCCCAGAAGTATTAAATGCCTTCTGTCTGAGCGCCAGTCCTTCTGGGTCCCGACCGTTAAACATTTTCTAGCGAAAGGTTTCTTCCCTTTTGTTTCCTGCGTTGGCTCGTGCATCTATGCGGCACACGTGACTGAGTGCCTGGGACTGTCCAGACCTGTGAAAGTGAAGCATCCACCTGCCCAGAGCTGTCTGGGAAGAGAGAGCTGTGCACAGCCACGCTATGCAAGAAAAAGTGATGCTGAACGTTTTATAAGAGATTTTATTTTGTCCACAATCTAGTACAACCCCGCAGGACTTGGATAAAGCCTGAAGCCACACTATGGCAGAAAATATCTCAACGCCATCTTGTATTTCCGAGTCGATAGTAACAGTGGAGATGATGAAGAATACAAATATTGTATGATTCCATGAGATGCCAGGAATAGGCAATTCACAGGCACAGAAAGTAGATTTGGAGATGGGGGGGGGAAATGGGGAGTTACCGCATCATGGTTGCAGAGTTTTGGTTTGGAGTGGTGGAAAAGGTTTGAAAATGGATAGTGCTGTGGTTGCACAACATGGTGAAGGTGATCAATGCCATGGAATTGTATACTTCAAAAATGGCTAAAAGCACAGATATTATGTTATGTATATTTCACCAGAGTAAACAAAAAATATACACAAGTAGGTGAAATCCAAATACCAAGTTACAGATAGCAAAACATTTCCCTTTCTACCACATTCCAGCTCCACCAGACTGCATGTGGTTCCATACACATGCCTTTCCTAGTGATTTAGCCAGTAAACACTTTTTGAAAGTTCACTGTGTGTCAGGCACCATGCGAAGTGCTGTAAGAAGAACAAAAACATCTCATGCCTAGGCTCAAACCAGATCCACAGCTCAAAGGGCCACTGTGCTATTTATCTAGCTCAAATGCCACCTCCTTCAAGAAGTTTCTAAGATCACCAGGTTGGAATGAATTGCTCTCTCTTCTGCACCCCCATAGCTTTTATTGCCCCATTATCTGAGCCTCATGATAACCTACCTTGCATTTTACCCTTTGTATGTCAGTCTCTGCCTCACCCCACACCAGCCTCACTCCAGCCCTAGCAAACTCCTTCAAAGTCTAGAGTCTCTCTTTTCAACTTTGCGTCCACCTCTTCACATAGTGCACAAAGTATGCTGGCTTCAGCTGTCTGGACAGCAACACTTTTGGAGCCTGCCAACGTCCCAGTGGCAGGCCCTTCCCATTTGGTTATTAATGGGAGGCTTCATCCTCTCATCCTTCCTCATGGCACTGCATTTATAAGCTGCTTCTTAACCAATAGTATAAAGAGAAAAAGTGACTTTCTCCTTTGTGCATTAGCCTTAACATCAGGAGTGCTGAGATTTGCTCAGCCCAGGTCTTCCATGACCAGCCGATAAAAGGAACACACCTATGAGGGTTCAATGCACAATATGTATTTTAATTCTAGATGAGACTAATCATTATCAATCAAAGAAATAAATGTGGGCAAGGTTGAGAAGAGCAGAGACAGTGGGAATATTCAATTGCACAAACAGAAAGGATGTTCATAATAAATGATCGGCAGTGCTAGAGAGCTGATTTCTCCTTTGGCAAGCTCCAACCAAAACACTCAGACATGCAAAGACTTAGAACAATCTGAATGTGATAAGTCTATACTTGTATTTTAATGCACAAGCCCTTTGTGAGGATGAAACATAGGGCAGTTTTAAACCTGTAATAACAACCGTTACCATTTATTAGGTACTTACTGCATGCCAGGTATTATTTATATAAAAAGCTGACATATATTAGCTTATTGAACCCCCACAACAATCTAGAGAGGACATAAAATTCTGTCATTCCGAGGATACCAGGGCCCAGAGAGGCACTTGGACTCTTGTCCAAGAGTCACGCAGCTGGGAAATTTCAAAGTCAGGATTAAAACAGGTTTGGTTTCCCGATTCTGAAGTTAACCTCTTCATCAGTACCCTAAATCAACTGTCTGCTAGTCCCTAATGCCCCCTGCTTTTGCCTGTCTTTGTGCTGTTGTCAAACACCCAGGGGTCGTCTCTGATTCCTGTCTTTGTTTACCTCCTATGTGCAATTAATCATCCAGTCTTGCTGACACTGCCTCCAACGTACACCCCGAACCTGGCCTGATTCTCTCCTGCTGCCCTGCTCAAATCTGATCCAAGCCACCATCACGTCTGGCGTGGCCTTCCAACTGATCTCTCTGCTTCCATTTTTGCTCCCAACATCTGATTTCTCCATG
>VSMD01000419.1:0-24166 GCA_008750895.1 Mirza zaza
GCCCTTGCCTTGTGGTCACCGAGAACCAAGAAGTGCAGAGGATTTTTTGACGTGAGAAAAGCTAGGCAGAAGATTCTAGGCAAAGAGCGCAACCTGCGTGAAGACCTGGAGACTGAGGAGTGTATGGTGCATTGGAGCAGCTGAAAGAAGCCCACCCACCATGGCTGGAGAGGAGCTACGAAGGGGAGCTTGGCCATGAGTGGCCAAAGCTTCAGGCAGGAGCTAGACCATGCAGGACCTTATAAGTAATTGCAAAAATGTTATTCTAAGGAAAAGCCATGATCAGATTTTAATTTTATGAGGATCCCTCTGAGCACAGTGTGATGAATGGTTTGGAGGGGCCATGTGGCTTTTGGTGAGATCGGTTAGGAAGACATCGTAGTCTAATTGAGGGATGATCAGTAGTCTTGATGAGGGTGAGTGGATGGGTTGGAGAGGTATTTTTAAGGTAGGAATGATAAGGCTTGCTGATGGATTTGTGGGGATTTAATGAGAGGGAATGGTGAGAGATGCTTCCTGAGTGCCTAGTTGAAACTGTAACATTTCCCAGATAAGG
Source organism: Mirza zaza (assembly GCA_008750895.1). Classification (NCBI taxonomy): domain Eukaryota; kingdom Metazoa; phylum Chordata; class Mammalia; order Primates; family Cheirogaleidae; genus Mirza; species Mirza zaza. The sequence continues at coordinate 557 of VSMD01000419.1, forward strand.
GAACATTAAAGCTGGGATTTTGGGGTCTTTGCCTACATGAGGATTTAAAAACATATTTGGAAGTTACCTTTTCCTTGCTTTTTACTTAATTCTGTTTTAGACAACATGGCTAAATATTCTCATTTTTCAAGATTACTTATCTTTGTATTGTGGTTTAAGGTATGCAAGTATTTGTGCATATGCATTTGTTTAAAACAGTCATTTAAAACTGCCCATTTCAGTTCTAAAACAATTAAGTCCTCACCTCAGGCACTTTTCTGTATTGATTCTTTTTCTTTATGCTTTAGCTTCTGTGAGTGATGACATTTGCTGTTTGTGAAGTTCTTTGCCTATTCACTTTGTCATTTCTAGACTGTATATGAATATATTGGTGTATATGTGTATACCAACAAAACCGCACAGATAGTTTCTTTTAGACTGCACTGAGTGTGTGTAGTAAAATACAGAGAAAGGAAGAAAAAATTTAAAAGTTTTTTTTTTTTTATGGTTTGTCTTAGAAAGTGAACACTAGAAAGTTGAGAACTAAGATTCTCTTCTTTGTGTGTGTGAGGCTATCCGAGGTTTTACAGTTTGGCTGCTTATCCTATCATCAGAACAATAGGAATTCAACTCCTACTTTCCCCACATACTTCCAGGGCGTTATGACAGTTTTAATGTGAATTGTAAAATGTAGGGAGGTGTGCTCTGATTCCCTTTCACGCACATAAATCGAGTTTCAGACTCTTTCGGAAATGTTTACTAGAAAAAACATCATGGGCAGATTTTAAAATGCTTTTGGATTGCATGACGGCATGGTGCCACTTCGATTGAAGGCTTGTAATATTTTATTTTCTTTCCCGAAGAGTCAAGATAAATCCTGTAAACATTTTCTCTCCTTTTGTTGTTTCTGTTGTACTATTGTGTTTGGCTCTAACCTTTTGCCCCCAGGGAAACAAAAGTGTTTTCTTTCCTTTGGTTCTCCTGCTGAGTGCCCCAGCTGTTGGGCAACAGTTTCAAAGTTGTTCCTTATTTACACACTGCAATTCTGACTGATCAGAAAGCTTCCTAAGTCTTATCTGAAGCACAAGATAATAATTTAAGGGATATTTTTTGAAGGGAAATCTTTGTCAAAATCTACCAGAATGTAGCTTATTTTATTTTATTTTATTTTTTTACATTTAAATACAATTTAGTGAAATCATTATATCCTTAAAAATGGTTAAGGTGAACAACATAAAGCTTAGTCTTACAAAAACTAAAGCAGACTCATCAGTTTACAGGTTCTAGTAGCTATGTTTTATTTCTTTTTATTTTTAGAGACTGGGTCTCTCTATGTTGCCCAGGCTGGAGTGGAGTGGCTTTTCATAGGTGTAATCATGGTGTACTATGGCCTCCAACTCCTTGGCTCAAGCTGTCCTCCTGCCTCAGCCTCCTGAGTAGCTAGGACTACAGGCACATGCTCTAGTAACTATTCTTTATGCATTCAACATTAAAAATAACAAATGTTGTAAACCTTTAGTGTAGGGCAGACACTATTTTAGGTTCTGATTAGGCTTTGCCCTCTGGGAGCTTCAGTCTATTTTGAGAAATGGACGTGTTGATAAATGTTATAATTCACAATTCACTTCGGAGTGGAGTACTGAGAGGAGACAGATGACAGAGGAACTAGCTCTGCCTAGATAAGTTGGGAAAAGCATGACAGATGGGGAAACAGTTGTGTTAAGTCTTATCCTTGGAGTTTCCGGATGAAGAGATGGAGGAAAAATGCCTTGACACCAAGTCACATGTTGTGCTTAGGTGGCTAACCACGTGGCTAAAATAAAGCTATTGGATTTGGTGACTTCTAAGCTCTCTTCTAGTTCTATGAATTTACCATAGTATAAGTATAGTTTGTGTGTGTGTGTGCACTTTTAACTGGGCTTGAGAAATCATATTTGTTATGGCAACATGTACAGCTAGTGTTACAGCTCTTGTGACAGCGCTTGATTGGGGAAAGAACCGAGTGGCACACGAAGAGTCAGAGAACCGTCTTTATTCCTCTGGCAGGGTCAGCCAACTTCTGACTTCTCTCTTCTCAACTTCTGATTTCTGACTCCCCTTGTTCTCCTCCTGTTTTTATACCCTTGATAGGACTGCAAAAAGGGTCCAATCAGCAACAAGCTTTAACATCCAATGAGCAACAGTGGGATTCAAAAAGTACCCAATCAGGATCGCACAGCCAGCACTGGACTGGACAGCAGGAGGCGGCATGCGCCGCAGCTGACCCCAGCAGCGTGCCCGCCAACTGGCCCCACGCAGCGCTGGCCCACCAGGATGCGGAGTGATGGGGAGTCGTTTTCCGCATCAGTTTAATACATTTTTAAAAATTCCAGTTCAGTTCCCAATTCTTAGTGGATTTTGGTAAATGGAACTTGCTCTAGGGAAAAAGTAAAGTAGGTGAATGCTTGCTTGCTTTTTGCAGTGGAAGCAATTAACTCATTCACTCATATAACATACATTGTTAAGGGCTGGGGAGTGGCTCCTACCTATGATCCCAGCACTTTGGGAGGCCAGGGTGGGGAAGTACCTTGAGGCCAGGAGTCTAAGACCAGCCTACTCAGTTTAGTAAAATTAGCTGGGTGTGGTAACATGGGCCTGTAGTCCTGGGTCCTCAGGCAGGAGGCAGGAGGATTGCTTGAGCCCAAGAGTTTGAGACTGTAATCAGCTATGATCGTGCCATTGCACTCCAGCTTGGGCGACAGAGCAAGACCCTATCTCTAAAACAAAAATAAAACCTCAACAAACAAACAAACAAAAACCCTGTGTATTGTCCAGTGCCTAGTGTGGCAGATACTGTTAGAGAACAATAAATATACATATTCTGGCTTCTAAAGTGCTTACATTCTGGTGGTATATAGGATGCCATGCTCTGGATGGGGCATGCACAGGTATGAATTGCCACAAAAGTCAACAAACATCAGTCTTTCCCGCTTCTTTCACAAAAAGCACAAGAGAAGGGTGAGAGCATGTCTAGGCTTGAGAAAGGGCACATGGAGAGTGTGGCACTACAGGGGGTTCTTGAAAGACAGGGTTTCTGTAGGCAAAGACTGGGAGATGGGGCATTTCTGGTGAAGAGAAAGCAAGAATATTTTCAGGCCAAATGGTTCAAGTTGGAGAGTGGGTTATACTCAGTAGAGTAGTAGGAGATAAATTAGGTCTAGAGCATGAAAATAATAATTACTATTGTCTCATGTGAGGTGCTCTGGCAAGTATATTTATTAAATCCTCAAAATCCCATATAAATATGATTGTGTATAGGTTTATGTTATATGCTATTTATGTTATAGGTTCTCTAAGGGCCACATGAGTAGTAAATGACAGATTTGTTTCAAACCCAGGTCTCTCTGATATAGAAATATGTGATCTCAATTACCATAATATATTGGAATTTTGGTTTTTGGATGGCTAGCCTACAAGGTACTGTTGAAAACTTTGAGTAACTACATAAATATTTACAATGTAATAGTATGATAAATTCAATAATTTAGGTGTTAGGTTTTGGGTATTGTGGGAACATATGGAAGAGGCAAACCACTCATCTGGGAGTGGATGGACAGAGTTTGCCTAGGAAGTGATACCAGCGTTGAAATCCAAAGACTCTCAGGAGTTAGTAGGGCAAGAGAGTCGACAAGGAGGGTTTCCTTGGCAGAGAGAGCAGCCTGTGAAGGGCCCAGAAACAAAGCTGTAGAAGCTGCTACTGGTGTCTCTGAAGGTGATAGAGATGAAGGTGGCAACATGTTGGGACTAGATCATGAAACCCTTGGGTCCTGTGCAAGGGAGCGAAGACTTTATCTTGGAGGTGGCCTGATTATATTGCAGGGTTTAAAGCAGGGTAGTGATAGGATCAGACTTCCAAGATGTTAAATTCATTTAAATAAATGAGAACAGGCATGAATCAATTCCCAGAGGAAGCTTCCATCGCCTAGTTCTCTTCCTGCCTTGAAGCTTAGGCTGTTATTAATAGTTACCAAGAAGCCTTAGCTTTTAGTGTCTTGTGCTTGCGGTAACTTTTGCTACCCTTGCTCTACTGCTGTCCCCCCTTGCAGTCCCCATCCGTCATGTGTGTGCTACACAGAACCCTGGCCAAGGTCATGAAGAGAGTGAAAAAGTAACAAGAGAAAAAAAAAATTGTGGATTAATGTAAGCCTCATGTTTATTTTGGTGTTAGATTTTGGTATCCATATGAGTACCTAAGCCCTTCTAAATTAATCTGATGTTTTCATCACAGGTTTCCAGGTTGGGAATTGACTGAAGGTAAAATAATTGGAAATTATCGGTGTAGCCCAAATTGCATTACAGCTGCCAAGTGTGGATACACAGGAGCCAGGCTGCTTTTGTCTGCTTCCTCATAAACATTCTTTCCGCATTCTTTATCAGCACATAATCCTGAGACACAGAAAGCCTTTGTGTCCCACTGGGAATGTGAGAAAATCAAACCCATCTATTGGTTTTGCTCCTGGTTAGGAACCACTAACATTTCTATATTAACCACCCAGGTTTCAAATTGAGATAAATGTTATCAGCAAGATGTGTCCTATATTTTCACCAAAGATATCCCTGTTCAAATGCAAGAAATCTTAAGGCAGACTATAAATGTCTTTTTTCATCTATCTTATGCTGTGATTTATGGGTAATTTAAACATGTAAATTTGAGGGAACTTAGCCTAATAGTAAGCACTTATATGCTTACTATGCCAGGTGCCAGGCACTTTACGTATATTAATAAATTTAATTACCACCACAATCATGTGAGGTAGTTATTATTGTTATACACTGTTATAGACTGAATTATGTCCCCTAAAATTTATATGTTGAAGCCCTAACCTCCAAAGACTGTATTTGGAGATAGGGTCTTTAAAGAATTAGTTAAGGTTAAATGAGGTCATAAGGGTGAGGCCCTAATCTACAATGACTGATACCTGTATAAGAAGAGGAAGAGACTCCAAGAATGGGTGTGCCCAGAAAAAAGGACACAGCAACAAGGCCAGATGGTGGCCAGTCCACAAACCAAGGAGAAGCCTCAGGAGAAACCAGCCTTGCTGGTGTCTTAATCTTGGACTTCCAGCCTCTGGAACTGCAAGAAAATTAATTTCTTTTTGTAAAGCCCCCCAGTCTGTGGGTATTTTGTTATGCCTGCCCTAGTAGTCTCATACATACACATTTTATGACACAGGGAAATGGAGGCACAGAGAGGTTGAACAACTGGCCCAATGTCACATAGCTTAGAAAATGACAGTCAGGATCCACACTTGAGGAGGAGTGATTATGGAATCAGAGCTGTTAATCACCATGCTATTCTGCTTCTTATGAAGGTAGAGCTTCCCAGTATCCGGGCCTGGGTTGTGTGCCCACATACTGCCTTTGGCATTTTCCCTGCCCTTGTTGTCTCTGCCTACTTACTCCTCTGCTTTCTAGTGCTCAGTATTCTTGGACTGTTTCACATTGGGCTGTACTAGGTAGGAAGGGTACATCTGCAGAATCCCTTACCATTGTCATGGTTGGTAATTTGCTCTGGCTTAAGCAATTCCATGGTTTAGAATGAGCAGGGTTAGCAAACACTTAAAATTTTTCTTGTCATGCATTAATTTTTCAAATAATAGCAAAACTCACCTTCATATTTTTCCCAGCATTAGTCTCATTATTTCTGTTAAAGACTACTTTTGTAGCAATCCCTGACTGCCGTTTCTTGGAGAAGAATTTCTGTGAAAGGACAGGGAGAAGGAAAAAAAGAGAGGGGAAGGGAAGTTATTTGAACTAAAATGACCATGTTAACTCATGCAACTGGTCTAACTGATGAATTGAGCTCTTTTTAATTGTTCAAAAATATGTTTAGTATGGTATAATATTTTAAAATATTCTTTAAAACATGACAGTATTTTTTTGGTAGATACTTAGCTTCTGCAAACCTAAAGAAACGATTCAGTTGTGAAAATCCAGTACAGTGAACATTGAGGATAAGTATGCGAGCTTTCCTGAAAGTGCAGAAATAGAATGGGTTATATTGTATATATAGCTACATTGGGATTGGTCTGGGAAATAATGAAAAGTTTATTTCTGAGCCTATTAAACATTTCCTACAAGCTTGCAATTGTATAGGTTGTATAGGAAAACAAAACTTATGCTGAATACTCGGGCTCTTTTCCTGAAACTCCTTTTAATGATGTAATTAAAGACCAGACGATGTGTGCCTTGTCTTGTGCCTTTTATATAGATAGTGTAATTTGATACAGATACTTGGCCACAGATAAATAAAATTAGGTTTTATTGATTAGCATATTTACTTTTATATTTTACTTAATTTTATATGACTAAGAGTTATATGATAAACATTGCTTAATTTCTGAAACCATTTTAATATCACTTCAGTTACTATGATTCAGGCCTGAGAATATACATCATTTCCAAGTGAGATTTGCTTCTAGCCATGGACTAACCCATTATCTGTTCGGTGTGCAGGACTCTTACCAGGATTAAAAGAACCAGGAGGGTGCAATGAGCTTTACTCTTAATGTATGAAACTCCAAATATAAACTGCCTCTAGAATAATTTATGAAGCTTTTTTTCATCATGGAACCACTTTATATTTCTGCATATAATTTCAGTAGAAAATATGTTCCATTTTCAAAATAAAACATTTGTCTTTATAAATTACTTTATTTAATACCTGAACATACAGTCCTCAATTCGTGGCACGGGAATTAGTTGTCATGGAAATATTTTCAAAACTCAAGCTTATGATTTCAGGAAAGTGTACCAGAGAATCATGTGAATTGTTAAATTATTTTTTAAAGCATGTTCTTTTCTCATGCCTACTCATGGTAAAAATAGAGGAATGTAAATTATGAGAAAAGGAGATTATTTTAATATACAGTAGAGTTTTTCTTTCCCATTAGAGATCGATGGCTTTATAGCTTAGTGTAAAGTTTTTTTATGTGAGTAAACCTATTCTTGTTTTACACTATTCTATTTGTCAGTGAAAGCGGAAAGATAGTAATTATTGGAGATTTCATCATAGCTGAAATTCACTTTTAAAAATTCTCTTTCAAGTTTTAACGAATTAAATTACATGTAAACATTTATCAAAAAACTTCAGTATCATTATATTAATACCAACATAGGGATGATGATTTTCTTCTTGAACAGTATCCCTGCACTATCCACTCCCAGAAATGCTAAATGTGGGCTGCCTATTGGTGAAACTACTGTAAATATGGTGGTTTTGCTCTGAGCCCTTGAATAAGCAATTTTAGCATGTCATTATCCAGCATACCCAACATGAAAGGTAAGTTAGACCTCTGTTTAATAATTAAACAGATAATTACCTGCTTTTGTTTATGTTACAAATAGCATATTCAGTTGGATCCTGGTTTATGGATGCCCAGTATCTATTCCCCATTCTAATAGCAGCATCCAGATTTTACTTTGGGAAACTACACCTCCTGTGTGCAGTTTTAGGAGCAGAGAGTTGTGATACCTTTTCTCACCAGCCATAAGTGTCACAGCTGACACTCCTATTACAAAAGACAGGTTGACAAAAGAAAAACATAACACATTCATTTAATCAAAGTTTTATGTGCCACAAGAGTCTTCAGAAATGAAGACCCAAAGGCCAAGGGAAAACTCTACTTTTTTGCTTAGGTTTGATGAAGAATGATCATGTAAAAATGATCATTACTGATGGGGGAAACTCAGCCAAGGCCTGCCTGCTCATTCTTCTTTGCCTCTCCATGTAGCATTTCTTCCTCCTGGGTATGGTGCAGGACCCCTTTGGAATGAGGGTCTTTAAGAGAGAGGGTGACCTTTCTAGGTTTTATGGCTTGCTTTAGGGGGAGAGCGGTTCTAGTTTCTGTGACCTGCCTGAGGGAAGAGGAATTTTCTGGTTTCTATAACTTGCTTCAGGGTAGAAAGAGGGACCAGAGACAGGAGGGCGGGAGAAGGTCAAAGAGAAACTTTGCTTCTGAGGCCTTCCAGTCTCCTTTAGTTCAAAGTCCTCATCATGCCAAAACTATACTTTGGGCTATCGTTTTCTGAGCCCCGACACAGTTATGGAGGGACTTTCGGTCAAGTTGTCCTGCCTGCCTTTATCCAGGGGGTGGGTTCCTGAGCACACCAGGACAATATGAGTCCTACCTCAGGATGTCTTAAACTGAGAAGTTATTCTGTCACAGGTGGTGACTGAAGATTTATTTAAAAATAAAAAATTTAAAAATAAATTTATTTAAAACTGCAAGATTTATTTAAAGCGAAGGCTATACATCTTTCTTGCCATGTGAAGAAAGCAGTAGGAGCGTACTAGAGAGAGGAATTGAATACGCTCCACCATGTTAAAAATCCCTGGTTTCAGTTGTTGATGAGAATTAGCTTCTTTTCTTTGTGTTGTAGGGTTTAATTATTCAGCATTTCCTTTGATTCCTCAAGTCAATACATTTCTTCTTTTGCCTGAGCTAATTTGGGTTCAATTTCTGGCATTTATGACCAAACTGATATTCACCTCAATTAAATTATTTTTCTCTGTTCATATTTTCCCTCTCCTTTTCCCATATTCGTACATTATTTTCAATGATTATAATCACAGCATAGATTTTGTTTTTTCCTTTTTTTTGAATTAATACATCCAATGAACACATGCTTTTTTTCCTAAACCTTACTTCATAGTTGTCATAAAAAAGCTGTAGAGTATATGAATTGGTATCATAGTTTAGTTTACCATTTCACCTATGTTAACTATTTAGGTTGCCTTTCATCCTTTTTTATTAGTTTTTTTTTTTTAAACCAAAATAACAAAGAACTTTGTGCATTTTTAGTGGTATTCCATGGGTTAATTTCTAAAACCTGGAGTATTGAGAAAAAGATGAAAGTAATGAACAAGCATGGATTTTAGAACCCAAGTAAAATTGAACATAAATTCAAACTGGTGCCAGTCACTATCTAAATGGTATTAGTTGAACAATTGTTTAAGTACTTTGTGGTCAAAATGAGGATAATATCATCTGTCTCTGGCTTTGTTACAAGGATGAAAGGAAACGATAGTATCTAGATTTTAAAAAGTATGTTCATCACTCAAGAAAGATTGCTGATTATTCTTCATTTCTACAAGGTATTTTCCATTATTGCTTGTCTGATTATTGTTAATTTATTCCTTAATAATGTGTTTCCAGCAGGAGCACCATCCAGTTTCTTCTTGGACCCTGTCAGCTCCCCCTTTTCTGCTTCCACATCCTTTCTCTGGTGTGATTGCCTCCAGTCTTGGTTCCCTTGGAAGAGCTACTTACTACATAATTCTTCCATGGGATCTTCCTTTGTTCTTTAGCATTCCTCACTGTGACAGCAACTGTGGCCAGAATAGTCCTCTTTTCTTTTACTTTATTTATCATAGCAACGCATATGAGTTATCGCTGTGTCTGTTTTCCAGTGACTGGGACCTTGCCTTTGTAATAACAGTGATTGCTGTATAGTAGGCATTATCTCTGTGTGTATATGCATGCATTTGCAATTAATGATGTACTAGATAAAACTAGTTAATGATATGGGTCTCTAAGGTTATGTTTGTATGGGATACCAGGTAAATTTTCCCCTCTCTACTCTGTTTTTCTACCAGTGAAGGAAATGTTTGGAAATCTGATGGCAACAGAACTGAGTGACAAGTACACAGCATAATAGCTGGTTATTTGCTTAGAACCAGATCATAAATGTGTAATGTGTGCTAATGTAAACAATTGTTCTAAATTTAGAATGTCATTACTTAAGTAATTTTAAAAAATGTAATTATGGGTTGATTGCAACAAAGCCATAGGCCAGCATTTTTATAGACTACTAGGTATTTCTGATAATATTCATAATCATGTAGTTGAATTGTAATTATACAGCTTGTATTTATTTGTGGATAGCATAAAACTTCATATAATTTACATTTGTTATATGTAGATCATTCTTCCTTTTTATTGTGGGTTCAGAGACACCACTCTAATGCATTTGATCCAAGGAGCATCCTGTTGAGATTGTCTGCTTGTTAAAATGGAAATTTAATTTTTATGAGGTTTGTATGTGTTTTGAGGCAAATTAAAATTACAGTACTTAGGGTTGTGGATTTGATTTGTATTTTCTGAAAGGAAGGAAACTATTGAGTTTAAAAGTGTGATTTGATTTGAACAAACTATGCTAATTAAATTTATTTTTTAGGGCACTATTAGAAAAAATATAAATGGGGGCATTTCTTCATTTCAGAAATACAATTCAATATTTTCTTAATACTTGGTTTTTTAAAAATAAAACATTAACAGAATTTACAAGTGATTTATTTGTGTTTTAAAAGTTTACTTTATAAAGGAGTAGTCAGGAAATAGTTTCTTCCCTAGTTTACTTCCGACTATGGGAACAAATATGTGTTAATATTATCACTTGACAACTTGTTCACTAACGTGAAATTAGCATCATATACTCAGTCTCATTCAAAATTTTTGAAGCTAGTAGTTTAATTTGAAGCTAGTAGTTTAATTTGTTAAAGCTTGCAGGTAGGAGTTTTTGAAGGGTAAAAATTCACTTTAAAATTTAACTAAGATTACAGACAGGATTGTAAATAATCTGTAGCAAGCACTATTTTTCCAAAATAATTAGATTATGATTTTACTGTTAGGAGTTCAAAATGTTACTAAGCATTTATTGTTAAGGAGGAAATAGAAAGAAGGCTTAGGTGAACTGAAATCTATTCTTGAGAAAATATAGGTTTGCTAAAAGATCACTGTTCATTAAACCTACTTTAGTTTGTCTTGGACATAACATAGTACCAAGGGTGATGGATAGGCCCATTAATACCAAAGGAGAAAAAACAGGTTTTTTGGGTTTTTTTATTTGATAGACATGGCAACCATTACGTGTATCTAGGGTTTATCATTTACTATATTTGAAGGGCACTTTGGTCAGTAGTTAGGATATATTTCTGAGGAATCAAGGGGATCTGGGGATATGTAACCTAACCATGAGGAGGAGAAAATAAATTAAAAAGGAAATGACTGGCCCTGGAAATTATTAGGACATCCTGCCCAGGATGTCATTACCAAATCTGTGTTCCGTTATTTTTATAAAAAGATTACATCTATACACACCAGAGGACAATGGCAAACAGAGACATAATTGGCCTGTGGACATTTCATATCACATTAGCCTAGTACTTTTAATTACAGTTTTGGTTTAATTACAGTATAATTCTAAACTAGTTGCAGGCACTGACTCTGATGATGGAGAACAGAGATCTTATTTAGCACAGATTCTTCATCTCAAATCATAGCGGTGATTGTGTGCAAAATGACATTGAATGCACAGCATAATGGCCATGACCTGACCATTAGGGAAACATGTGAGTTCCTTTACTACATTTCCATGACTGTGTTTTTTTCTGTTCCTTTGTTCGTCTTTATGAATAGTTACTTGGAAAGAGAATTAGGCTCAATGTTACTATACTTAATCTACAGTAAATCATTCTATCAGAGGGAAAAGAAGATGACAAGGATGTGAAAAATCAGAATTATTTTTGAATTGTATTTTATAAGAAACATGCTAACATGCTGCTTTTTGCTTTTAAACATACAAAGTAGCAGATGTTAATGAACTAATAGGATAAAACAAATTGCTAGAAAAAAACTACTCTCCTGTAGGAAGTGAAAAATCAGAATTATATTATTTTTGAATTATATTATTGTTATGAAAGATATGCTAATGTTTGCTTTTAAACCATGAGTGGTGGCAAACAAAATGTAAATGACTCAGTATGATAAAAAAATTGGTAAAAAAGATACGGCTCTTGTAGGCCTTGATAATGTAATAAAGTAATATATTACTCAAACTCTTTTGAAAATGAATAATTAGAGAAATTGCTGGACTCAGTGTTGGTGGCTTTACTGCGCTGTTAAAAGCCCATGTCTAAATGCTTAATAGATGTTCAGATTAGTAAAGTTTTATTTCATCAAGAATCCTGCATGTAAGGAAGTCAGTCCTTAGTTGGCTCAGCTAAGAAAAAAGCACGATGTTGATGCATCAAGTGGTTTTATGAGCAGGGTACCACCTGGTTCCTCCTTGCTCTGACTTCATTTGTTGTTGTCTGGAATAATGAGAACTGTTCATTGGCTTAATGCCTTTTACTTTTAAGAGACAGATGCTATCTGATCCCTCTTGTCAGAAGAATTCTCAGAATAAGCCATTCAAGCAAGAACAATTGGTGTCTTGTTGATTGCAAACAGTAGAAGAGGGAATTCTCTGTATTTTCTCGCACCTTGCTTTTTTCTGTTCTTATGTGTCCATCATTAGCAGAGACTGTTCGCTGACCGACTAACTGAGGTGGCACATGGGTACTGGTTTTCTATGATTTGGATATTGTTTATTACTTTGATGTAACTGCCAAGCATCTAAAAATGTCCATACTGCTAGTTCATTTTTAGTGTTTCTGTTGAGCCTGCTTTGTGAAGTATGTTTCTATTTGTCTCTTCTGATACATACATTTTATTTTAAACAGGTCTCTGTTTCTAGTCTTCCTTTGTTTCTCCACCTTCTCCTATTTCTCATCCTGTGACCACACATCATTCTCAGTCAGGATTTTCTTGAAGTCTGCTCTCATTTTGGGCATAAGCAGTACATGTGGCTAAAAACAAATATATTATAGTACAATATGAACTCTGAGGAAAGGTAGACAGAGATGAACTACCAGGATGTATTTTGAATTCCACTTGTAGGCTGGGGTGGATGTTAACATCCCTGGCTGTTTCACTTGATACTTCATCTATTCAAAGGGGTGGGAATGTTTTCTGACATCATTCAGCACAGGTCTAGGTCTCAGTAGGGCCCAGAGTCAGATTTCTTGTTTGAAGCACCAGGGGCAAGTGCTAGGAAGAAACAGCAAAAAAGAAAACATGTAAATTGGTAATATGTGCTAAGTGCCTGAAATCCATGCAAGCAGGATTCATTCTTTCATTCTTATGTATGTATGTATGTATATATTTTGGGGACAGTGTTGTGGGTGAGAACAAAATTAAATTCTAAGAAGAAAATGAACAACAGCAAAATGGTCCATTTAAAAACCCCTCCTGAGTTAGTTTAACAAGCCTTTATTGTGTGCTTTTTTTCTGGAAGATGCTATGCTACATAGTACTGAAAAAGATAAAAGACCTGTGAGACCCACTTCCTTTAAGTGTGTAAATCTTGTTGCATACTCTTAAAATGTATATTCATGAAAATTCTTGGTTGTCTCAACATGTTAACAATATTATGGTTTAAAATAAAGGAATTGGAGAATATAATGAGATCAACATATTTTCAAGGTAACTGAGGAATGGTTATTGAATCAGGTGAAAAAAGAAAGAGATAGATAAGAACTGGATAAAAGGGTGTGGAAGTGATTCTTAATAAAGAAGGCCTTGATACCATAATCCCTGCAATACAATGTTGCAGATATTGATTGCATGGAGAAATAGAGTCATCATAATAGGAAATAAATAAATTAATTAATCACTTAAAAAGTGAGTCTGCATTCATTTATCTTAGCTCTCTGTCTCAAAATCTGGATTGGTTAGTCTCTAGGGGAGTATTGCAAGTTGTAAATATCCAATAATTTAAAGGAATTAAAATGCAAAACATTCAGTATGCAAAGTTTTGCAAATCTCAAAAAAGATACAGGATTTCAGGTTCTAAATCTTGGCATCGAGGTAAGGTAAGTGGCCAGTTAACAGTTGAACCTAAGTAATTGACTATGTGTTTAGTTTCAACAGCAGAACAAAGTTAAAGAGTGTGTACGAAATGATGAAAATACATTTCCAAAATTGTTTCAAAAGATAAGGTGTAATTTGGCCTTTAAAGTAAATTTTTTGCTGTCTGAAATTAGAATAGGAAATGCAAGCTTATTTGACTCTGTATGTGTCTTATACCTTATTCTCAGGCTGTACTGTGTGTTAGAAATAGAAGACTGCTCAGGGTGTGATATGTATACCAATGCAGCAGTGGGGTTAACAGTTATGTTGGTATGGGTGTGACAAAAAGAGTGACTTAGGGAAAAGGGGTTATTCTGATGAGTAATGTGAAGTGAGTTTGGAGAAGCAATCAAAGTATTTTTAATGGTTTGAATGGTACAGTGTAAGATTTTAGGCTCTGTGCAGTGTAGTTCATGAAGATTCACAGTGGTGGGGGTTGATGTGATATTGGGAAGCATCCCCACACAGAGAGTACAACACTGGACCGGAAGTCATGAACCCTGGGTTTTGTAGCCTTGGCTGCACCTCCATCTAGATAAGTACATTTGGAGAAGTTACTTCTTTCTTTGAGCCTTAGAATTTCATCAGGAAAATGAGGGTGTTACACTACTCTGTAAGGTGCCCTCTGTCCCATGTGAAGGTCACTCTGTCAGTTCAGTGTTGAGAAGAAATGGTGAGTGCATGCATGAGGTAGGGACTTGGCTATAATGGCATTTAAAACTGAAGAGGAAAGGACACTTCAGGGAGATATGGTAGAGGTGGAAATGGCAGTTTGTAGACAAGTTGAATGTGGAGGTGAAAGAAGAAAGAGAGTCAGAAATAACTTTAAATTTATGGGCTTAGGGGATTGGGAAGATAGAGGTAATATTAACAGTTCCAGGAAATTTGCGAACACTTGCTTATTGTTGGGGGAAGAACATGAGCTCAGGTTTTCACATGTCCAGTTGTAGTTGACTTCTGAGTGAGATGTCCTGCAGGCATCTAGAAGAACAGGCATGAAAGGGGAAGGAGAGAGGTCAAGCCTGGAGGTGGCTCCTGGCTGTCAGCCACAGTCTGGGTGTCATTAGAACAGAGTGAGCTCACTGGGGAAGGAATGAGAAGAAGAAAATAAATAAATAAATAAAAAGGCACTGGCCTAAGGTTTGGAATTGCAGTGGGAATGGGGGAAAAACCTGCATGTAATTCAGAGCTGACGGTGTGGAAATCAAGGACAAAAATAAGTGAGAGAAATGGGAGAGACCCGGGTAGCTGGGAGGTGGAGAGAGCCACTGACTTGGGTTGTGAGATGGTAGATGGCTTCTGGGCAGTTTCCTTGAGCTACTTCCCAAATACTGACGTGGAAGAAAGAATGTTATGAGGAAATGGGCGTAATAAGAATAGAGTCCTTATTTTCATTAAAAGAATATAGAAGTCCTAGTAAGTAGGAAAATAGTGTTAAGTAAAATTCAAGATGATTTAATTGTGTGCTAAGACAAACAAAAAGCTTTTTTTTTTTTTTGAGACAGAGTCCACTTTGTTGCCCAGGCTAGAGTGAGTGCCATGGTGTCAGCCTAGCTCACAGCAACCTCAAACTCCTGGGCTCAAGCAATCCTGATGCCTCAGCCTCCCGAGTAGCTGGGACTACAGACATGCGCCACCATGCCCGGCTAATTTTTTTTATATATATTAGTTGGCCAATTAATTTCTTTCTATTTATAGTACAGATGGGGTCTTGCTCTTGCTCAGGCTAGTTTCGAACTCCTGACCTCGAGCAGTCCGCCCGCCTCGGCCTCCCAGAGAGCTAGGGTTACAGGCATGAGCCACCACGCCTGGCCCAAAAAGCTTTTTTTCTCCCTTTTAATTCTACTTTCAGTGAGAATTAACAAAGTTCTCTAGTCATTCCTCTTTCAAATCCTACCTAATCTGCACCACCATATACCCAAATGAAGCATGTCTCTCCCCCAGGAAGGCAGAGAAAGAAAGACTATGTATGAAACCACCTCTTTCTCAACTACTGAGATTAAAAACCCACTCCCTCCCAATCTGTTTACTCCACAGAGGCCCTGCCCCAGCTTGGTTTCATCCTCACCATCTGTAAACACGATGTGTGGATTAAGATGGATTTTGTTACAGTGGAATTTGGATGCTGGGATTGAGTCAACATAGGACTTTATAACTCTGTTTAGTTTGTATGTAAGAGGTTGAAGCAAGACCTGAAGTGACCTACAGGAAGATGGCTAAAATTATTACCCCTAACCCTGGCCATTTCAGTGTCATAAGCATTTCAGAAATAAAATGCAGATTTTTTTCCATATGACACATCTAATTAGTTGCCCAATAACTTTGGACCAGAATCAGACAATTTTATTGACATGGGTTAAGTAAAGCCCTAGTGAACTTCTGAACCATTGAATACACCATAAACCTTGTGACAGGACCAGCAAAAGTCTTGTGGATCTTTGAGTACGGGCTAGTTACTAAGCAGCTTTTTTTCAACTAGAACAATACACTACTACACTCTAGTATAGTCATCAGTGTTTACAGAGGCTTTAACCCCATCCTCAAATCTACCCTTCTACCCATTGAAAACATTTAGCTTTTTTTATAGCTCTCCAGGGAGGAATGGGCGCCCAGCTGCATTGGGTGAGGATAATTCAGCCAGGTGCATGGCTAAGATGAGGTTCGCTTGGAGGTGAACACCCAGCTCAACTGTTAGTCCAGAAAAAGGAAGTGCTTGTAAGGAATGGCTGCTGAATTTTGTCCTTCGGAATTTTATTTCCTAGTGATATATTTTAGCCTGCAACTGGAGGCACTTCTTAATTCGTCTGCAAATTAACGTAACTTTAAAATTGTTTTACTATTTTTTTTTCAAGCCATAATACTGCTTTTTCTTCCATGTGGGCAGGTGAAAAGTAAAGCAACTGTGAAAATGAAAATGTTCTAAGTAACAGACAACCAACGCATGATTATCTTTCCTTTTGCTAAAAAAACAAAAAACCCACATGTATTTGAGATCATCTCTCTTCTAGAATGGCAAAAGTATCATAAGAATCCTAAACGGCTTGTATCTACAGCCTTTTTTTGTAGCGTTTTTTGTTTGCCTTTGTCAGGATAAATGTCATTTGAGAGCTCCCTGAATACATGTTTGTCTGCTTTCCAGTGTAGAGAGATGACCAAAGGCAGGTTAGAGCAGTCCCCGCGCACAACTGTGTCACCTAAAAGTGCCAGACATTCTTCAGGTGCAGGTAGGTGCGTCCCTTTGCAGCCACCAATGCTCAGGCATAGGTATGGCTTGGGACTGGATTCATGGAGGAGGCAAAAAATGAAGGTTCTTTGTATTTGCTGGTGTTTTATCAGAAAACAATAGTGTAGGGAGGAGAGATGTGGGTAAGGTGGGTAGGAGTCCATGAAGCATAAACAGAATCATGTCAATTCTTAAGCTTTTTAATCTTTGTTTTACTTTTTTTCAGGGGACACTGACATCAAAACAGTGTTTCTAAAGATTGCCCGAATTCATTAATTCCAAGTATGTAGGAATGCCACGCCCCTCTTTCTGATTAGTTTTAAATGACATCAACACTTCTGCCTTGAGTAAAGCGATAGTTAAATTGTGTCTACAGGTTGTGCACAGTTCTTTCCCTGGCTTCTGTACTGTGATGGCAGGGGCAAAGGCATATGGACAATGAGGGCAGGAAGAGGAACTGTTGTTAATTTGTCCCCATGATGCTTCAGAATTGATCAGTGCCTCTTCTCTCAGACCTATGAAAAAAGAAGGTGGCTTTTAAGTATGAACTTTTTTTATCATCAAGTTTGGTCTGTTCTTAATGAAAAAAATTGTCAGCATCTAAATCATATATTGGAATATTTTCTATATGTGTCAAATTTTCATTATAAACATTAGTTGCTTGTTACACTGTTACACAAAGAATTTTTCATTTCTTAGTCTTTTTGACAAGAATAGGTAAGTCTTGCCTTTTCTTTAGTACTTTTAAAAAATATTAGTTGATATGTGGTGGTTACTCTTCCTGAAATTTAGCTTTTAGACTTTATAGGTTATAGAAATGAGATTGCAACTTTGTGATAAATGTTGACTGTAGCCATGAAAATAGTGACCTATTCCCCCTACCCCTGCACCTTAGCTAAAATATATCTGCAGTTCCTAAATGTAACTGTGTATACTTTTTAGAATTTATTAGCTTCCTAAGATAAAATTAACTTGCTTTATTTGCCATAAGTTTATTTTTTTCTAAAATTTAGTTCAGGGTAATTCACACCAAAACGGGTAAACATTTTTATTCTTCTTGGCTTTCTGGATTGCTCTGACTTCATAAAATTTGGAAATCACATTTTAATTTTGTATTGCCTCTTTATTAAGTGCTTGGGAAACTAAACACATGGAAGTGTCCTTATTTTACACACTGGTGTTAACAACCTAGCAAGATTATATTTTTTTCCAATCTCAGATTTTTTTTTTTAAAAAAAGCAGTTTAGAAAGAACCCACACTTGTTGAAATTTATCATCATCTATACCTTAATGTCATATGCTCTATGTTCTTACTAATTATTTGTAGGTTTCCATGTCTTAAATATTTGCTAAACCTGAAGAATATGAATTTATTTGCTGAATCAAACCAAAATGAAATTATGTTTTCTTAACTATGAATGAGACTAAATCATCTTAACATAACTACCAAATCATAGTAAAAAGAGTGTTGCAATACAATCAAATATACATATTTTGTATACTTATTAGACTAAGCCTGCTTTATTAAAATGACTTTATGATTCTCCATTGTATTGTTTATGCATATTGTATCTAAAGATTTATGCCAGCTGATAGTTAATACTGCTTACCTGCTTTTAGATTCAATAACATTAGACAAGAAGAATGGTTCCCTGCACACAGGACATTCTGAACATATTCATGACCAAGATGCTACCAGAGATATTTTTTTCTTAAATAATTAATTGAAAAATAAAAATTATATACTTTTAAGGTGTTTAGCATGATGATTTAATATATGTAGATATTGTATAATGATTACCGCAATCAAATTAACTAACATATCCATCACCATCCATACTTTGTCTTTTGTTTGTATCCCAAACCCAATAAAAACTATGTAGAGAGGCTGTTGGTATGAGAGGAAAAGGTGCTATGCACACGAGGACTGCTACAGGAGGGGGAGAAGTGGGATTCTTGGGCAGCACAGTTAGATCTGCACTTCGAATGTCCTCTTTTGAAAATTATAGAATGAAATGATCACTGAACCATAAAAGAAAGCTTGTCCTGGTAAAAACATCCTTTCTAAATTTTTTAGGAAAAACAACTGCAAGTTCTGATTTTGAAGAATTGGTAGAAATTGATGGAAGGATTTTAGTATGAGTATTACACACTGTACAAAAATACTTGATACCAAATATTACATACAATGGAATGTAGCTGGAGACCCTCTCCTTTATTAGGAAGCACCATCCGTTTCTTGTGTAAAATAAATTAAAAATATTATTAGCATCAGTGAAAAGATGATTCTCAAATAGGTATCCCAGCTCAGTCTTCCTCTTTATGTGTCAGATTTATTTAAGACAATACCAGGGGTGCCCAGGAGTACCTCAATCTCAGCATATTTAAAAGCAATTGTATTATTTGCTCTCAAGCTTGTTTCTTACCAGGCCTTTAGAGTTCTAGTTATCCAAGCCAGAAATTTGCGAGTTGCCTTTGATTCTTTTTATCTTTCTTACACCATATCTGGTACTCGCTCCTTAAAATCGCCCATACCTACGCCTCTTGCATATTTCAATACTGCCATAATTAAGATCTTCAGAATATCATTCCTAGACTGTTGTGGTAGTCTCCTGTCTCCTGTCTTGGTTGCATAAATAATCTCCTCTAACTAATCCATCTTTCACTGTGTTCTCAAAGTTATTTCTCTGAAACAAAACCTAATCATGTGATTCCTGTCTTAAATGTTCACCTTCGCCCTATGGCCAATGGAATATAGTTTCACTTCCTAAATGTTTTCTGTGTACAAGGCACTCTTTAAATATATTATCTTGTGTAATGCTCATAGTAACTAAATGAGGTACTAGCTCAAGGTCACATAGCTGATGATAACATGGTCAAGATTCAGCCCAGGCCCTCTCAGGCTAAATACCCTGTTTGTAAACACTGTGCTATGATGCTTCGAATTTCTCATCTTTCCCTAAGGTGAACCAAGAGAGGATGGGCCCATTTTATATCATCCTATACCATTGAATGTGCCCTGCCTTGCCACTTTCTTTAAAGGAGATTTTTTAAATTTGATGGTATAAAATTAACACTGAAAGCCAATGGTTCTTGACCTGTGAGCTGGCATAAGCACTAATGAATGGTTCTGAAGCTATTTGATACATTGTATGGCTTCCGTTTTAGTTGAGACATTGGGCATTTTTAAATGTATTAGCAACATTCCTACCTGATATTTTCCTTTTAGCAGTATCTTTTCCTGTCCTTGTGTTGTTGATAGTTTGGGGCATACATTTTGCTGCAGAGAAAAATATAATGACACTAAGCTTGGGTATGAAGTTATTTCCCTTCTGCCTGAGGCAGTTGTGAGCTTTCAGTTGCTGCAGAAGTACAGAAAAATTTTGAAATTTTGGTGGACAGAGCCATTGAAACCTTTCTGTCTTAAAGTTAAATTTGATTTGAGAAAAAGCATGTAGGAACACAAATATATTATGCAGCCTTATTTTATCACCTCCTTGCCATTCATTCAATCCACAGCTTATTCTAAGCATTCATCCTATTTTCTGAGGTTATTGATTTTTCCTTCTAGGGTCAGGTGTGTTAGAAAGATCATTTGTTTCCATTGAAGAATGTAGTGTTTTCCAGGTCGCAGTTTAGATGTTTGTGAGTGACTTAAAACAAGTCAATATCTAATACTGCTTCCCTATGAGATTCTTTCATCTATTTGATGACAGCCATCATGTCCCCCCTGCCCGGGTCACCTTTTCTTTAAATAAACATTCAGGTTCCTCTCTCACAACAGGACTTTCAGGTGTTTTTTTTTTTTTTTTTTTTTCCTTTTTTTAATCATCCTGCTCCCACATTGAATTAGGAGGCCCAAGTGTATAGTTAGATATAATTTAGTGTCACCTAGAAAAACACTGGCAGTTATATTAAATAGAATTTAGTTATTGGTCCCTACACCTTATTCTTTTATTCCTTCATCCTAAGATAGTGGTTATTCCATGATGATCTGTGGCCCTGGTAGGTTAAATGGAAAGGAATACTTTATGGGCTTACTCAAAATTCAGATTATATAAAATATGTTAAGTTTTTTGTGTGTGTTATTTTGACTTGGATGTGTCTTTTCTACTTTGTACTGCAGAAAGAAATGTTCATTCTATCACAGAATGAACACAATGAAGGTTTAAAAATGTAGCTTTTTAACATAGTGGTAGCTCTACAAAATAGGTTTCTATAGCGATGAGCAAGAGATTCTGGTTATTTGAGTCTTGAGAACATTTGTTCAGTAATTCTGTAGTCTGAGAGACTTTAGGATCATTGAAATTAAGAGTTTTGACAGTACTCGAAGGGATCCTTGAAAAATAACTAGCATTTAATTTTTCGAAACATCTGATTTCTGATCATAAACTGATATCACCTTGGATTCTTTGATATTACAAATGAATTAGGAAAATTACCACTTAGCATCCATAATTGATTTGGGAAAGAATCATCATTGATTATTACATTGGAGGCAGGAGAAGTTTAACGGAGAGCAGGATTTTGCATGGTTTTAAGCATCTCCCTATGGGTATTTTATTAATTGCAAAGCCAAAAAATAGTAACTATATACTGGAGAAACTGGACGTCAAAATTAAGATCACTGAGGAGAGGCAGACAGACATCATGTACATCTGGGTGTGATTCTATAAGAAGAACACAAAATCGCCCTTGTAGCATTCTGGCAAAGAATACATTACCTGCATCTCCTCATGAGGAAACATCAGACAAACCCAAATAGAGGAATAATCTAAAAAAATACCTGGCCTGTATTCTTCAAAATGGCAATGTCATGAAAGACAAAAGAAAGCTGAGGAACTCTTCTGGATTAAGGGAGATTTAGAGATGTGAATTGCAATTAAATACAACACACGATCCCAGATTGAATCCTAGACTGGAAAATATAGTTAATAAGGACATTATCGAGACAATTGACAATTGAATATGGACTGTGGATTATATCAGGGATGTGCAAATTTTTTCTGTAATGGGCCAAATAATAAATACTTTAGGGTTTGCAGGCTATACTGTATCCCTTGGAACAACTACTCAACTCCGTGCTGTTGTTCACATTGTGGCCGTAGAAAAGAAGGGGCATGGTTGTGTATCAGTAAAACTTTATTGACAAAATCATATGACAGTCCACATTTGGTCCAGAGGTTTGCCAAACTCTGGATTACATAATTGTATTATGTCAATGTTAAATTTTCTCCATTTGATTACAGTACTGTGATTACGCAAGGGAATATTCTCGTGGTTTGGAAATACATATCATTGAATTATTGGGAGATAAAGGGCACATTGTATGCACCCTACTATCAAATTGTTTATAAAATATAAATATTTATGGGATAAATATTAAATGCATGAAATAAGTAGAAAACAAATATGAGATGTTGAATATTGATGAATTTGGGTAAAAGATATACAGGAATTCTTTGTGTTATTCTTACAACTTTTCTGAAAGTTTCAAATAATTTCAAAATAAAAAGATAAAATCAAATTCAGGGAGTTCCCTAAACTAAATGGGGGGTAGAGAACAAAACTAACAAGTAACACACGTAAACACACACACCCACTCACTGAATTTAGCTGTGTGACCATCTGTGACATACCGAACCATGTGAATAAACAGAAGCTACAAAACCAGGCTTCTATACAAATAAAACGCAGAATTCATGAGGGAAAAACCCAGAGAAACAACAGAATTGAAGTAAAGGCTCAGCAGAATTACCTGATTTCACTTGGCTTTATTTTTTTTTGAGGGACAAAGCCCTGGAAAGATGGCTCGGTGTGACTGTGTTGTCGGCAGCTTTTGCTTTGCCTTCCTAATCCACCTCCTTCACCTTCTCTACCCCCTCCTTCGCTGTTTTGTGTCTGTGATTTCCTTTATTCAGTCCTCTCCTTTCTTCCTCTACCTTTTATCTCCCTCTCCTAAGCTGGCACATGGATTTGTTTCTGCTGTATTCTTTTTATACATTAGCTCAATTAAGATCATGGAGGAGAAAACATAATCAGCACAATGAGATTCAATTCATTTGAAACCCAGCTCCAAACTGTAGTACAGAAATATCCAATGTTAACCTCACACACTTACAATATACCTGTTGCGCTTCTAGCTTGTGATTGAAATAGGGAGCATATTCCTCACCAGTGAGTCTATTTGCCTGGTCCATTTTGCGGTCAGTCTACTTTCCCTTTATTGGTTGACCTGCTTTGGTTGCAGTTTTATTATTATTTTTTTTAAGGTTGTTTTGTACCTATTGAATGTGCTTCTGATTTATGTTTTTATTGATTTATAATTGCTTCCCTTTAAGATCACTCTCTTCTCCTCTATGATAGAGTCCCTATTTGTCTTTTATGCCCCATTTTCACTTTGTCCCAAACTCTTCCTGAGAACTTTCTATCATCATTAGTTTTCTTCTGGAACAGAATTGTTCCAACTTTTTCTGCTTATCTTCCATAATATCTAGAATCTTCTGCCCCATTCATTTTTAGTTTTCCTATTCATTTGCTGCTCCAGTTTTGACTTCCAAATGTCTTGGAAGATCAAACATGTTATTTTTTTGAGAAAAATTGAAAAAAAATTTCATAGTTCTCATATCAGAAGAG
>VSMD01000420.1:0-56522 GCA_008750895.1 Mirza zaza
GGGGGTGTGTGTGTGTGTGTGTGTGTGTGTGTGTAAGCTTTACCTAACTCTCATTCATGAATTAATGCATTAATTCAAAAATTCAGTATATACTCACCATGAACTACATACTATGATAGACTCTGGGATACAGAGAAAACAGAACAAAATCTCTAACAAACTGTTCTATATTGTTTCATTTATACATCCATTCAATGACCCTGCTTATGGTGCAAATGCTTGCCCTCTCTTAAACTCATGTTAGAATTTAATTGCCATTTAACTGCATTTATGGGTGGGACTAACGCCGTTATAGAAGGGTGAGTTTGCCCCCCTCCACCCGCTCTCTTAGTCCTTCTGCCTTTTGCCACGTGAGCATGCAGCCTTCCTCCCCGCTGGAGGACTCAGTGTGCAAGCCACCCTCTGGGGATCACAATCACCAAAGCTGTCAGCATCTTGACCTTAGACTTCCCAGCTCCAGAACTGTGAGCCAATAAATTTCTGCTCCTTAAAAATTACCCAGTCTTGGGTATTCTGTTATAGTGGCACAAAATGGACTAAGAGAGACTCTCTTTAAAATATCTGAGTGCCTGATACACACTAGTTACTGTTCCAGGAGGCACACTGGTAAGTAAACAGGCAATATAATTCTGTGGCATGTGTTATGAGGGTCAATGCAGAAGGAAGCAGGAGAGCATGGAGTCAGTTCTGTGGGACAGTTCTGAGCAATTTCCTAGTGGGAGTGAAGTCTGAACTGAAGCCAAAGGATAAATAGAAGTTACCAGGAGAAGAACAGGAAGGGAAGGGTTGTGGCCTGAGGCCTCTGAGTGAAGGGAGTAGGACTTCTTAGGCCTCAGAAGAGAAAGAACTCAGCACATCCCTTGTTCTGCATGCGAGAAGGTCAGCGTGGCTGGAGCAGAGAGTACAAGGTGGGAGAGAAGGGGCTGGAGCTGGAAGAGGGAAGTGGGGCCCAGTTGTGAAGGGCCTTGTGCTTCTGAAAAAGTTTGGGTTTGGTAGATCATGAGGACATAATGGTAAATCAGACAGTCATGATCTCTTGTCTCTGAAAACCTACAGCCTGGTGACCCTGACAGGACATAGTCAGAATTGCATTTTAGAAAGACCACTCTGGATCTCTGTGGAGAAAGGGCCAGTTGGGGGAAAGGAGAGAGAAGGCTGGAAGCAGAGAGACCTGTCCAGTCCATGGATATATTCCCAACAGCCAACACAGGGCCTGGTCCATAGTAGGTGTTCAATAAATGCAAACATGGGATGGGATGGGATGGGGGTCATCGGTAATCCCTGCTTGTTAGCGCCACAGGTCACCCATTCAGCTGCATCCAAAGAAGCCAATCGTAAGTTTCTAATAAACAGTCTATGAGGTTAAACCTTCACATGTTTTCTTGAAGCCCTCGGCTAGTTATTTTCTGTTCTTAAAGCCTGTTGATAGATATTCCCTTAGGGACCTATAATGACAGTGACTAACCTCACATACTATTAATCAAACTAGCTTTTTTTCCCTCTGTCAATATATATTGCAATTACTAATTTATTATTTTATTAACGTATTCAAAATGTCCTGTACAAAGTCCATAGGTCTACTTTAATGCCTTCTGCAAACAGCCAGAGTGATATTTGGGGAATTGTATAAGATTTGAGGGGCATAATACCCAGGTTCTATTTCTGGCTCTGCCTCTTCATGGTTCTGTGATCACAAATAATCTAACCTTGCTGAGGCTAAATTTTCTCAGTGACAAAAATCAGTATAACAATACCTAATTCATGTGGTTGCAAAAATTAAATGAGATGATATACATGAAGTATTTTGTAAAATCTATGGAACTTTAAAAACATTACTGAAGTTATAAAAATAATTAGGAAAATAATTGTACTTTATTATTTTTATAACCCATTTCTTGATAACGTTTACCATAACTCTTCTTTTCACTAGTACAGTTCGCCCAGAATCATAGATTTATTTATATCCAGACTCTAAAGGGGTGACTTAATGGAGTCACAGTAAGACACAAAAATTGTGAATACACCAACTCACATTCCTGGGGTCTAATTTGACCTCCTTGCTTAGACCAACCTTGAGGGTGATCAGTAAGATGTTTGCCCAAGGAAAGAACACACCACCACATTCATAGAGATTAGATCTGTGCCTATTGTCTGTGTAAAGGAATCACTCCCTGTAAACACAAGGAAATAAGAGGGTTAAAGTCATTTGTTAAACTTAGAGAAAATTCTTTACTGTCATTCTAAAGTGAAAAGCCATTAATACTTGTGTGAGAAGGAGTCATCTCTTGTTTTATAGCCCACATATACATGTAGGTATATATCAGTGATATAAGCAGCAGATCTGAAAAACGAATGGGTATAAGCCAGGATGCTTTGGGGAAACATGATCCTTATATCACAAAAGGAAAATAACCCACAAACACAAAGAAATCTTCTTAGCCTAATTCTCCATCAATTTCTAATTCATTATAATTTACATTTTTATGCAATTTCCACATATTATTGCCAAATCCATTATGTTTATTGCCACAAATAGACTGAATCTGTATAATTTGCACTCTCTTTCCAACATCTCTCATTCACTTCTGAGAGCAGAACCAGCTAAGAACAGTTAAATATTCCTAAAGAATCTGTTTAGCACTTTCCTGAGAGATGCAGAAGTCCCCTAGTCCCCAATTATATATATTTATATAAAAAATACAATATTTACTATGTGATGCTGTTTTCCGTAATTAATATACCTTAGTCCACCACTCAAGAGAAATGTTTACCTATTTGTCCCTTGGGAAGACATATTTCTAGCTGAGGAAAGCCTACACTTAACACCACTGCATGTAAAGTTTTAAGCACAGGGACTGGCACAGAGAAGACCATCAATAAAAGTAAGTGATTATTATTGTGATTTGATTGCACCCTTCTTCAAATGTGAAGTAGAAATTTGCCCTTGGGAAGAGTATACTCTTGCTTTTCCAAGTACCTCGTAAAGTTCATCTTTTTCATCCTAGACTATCTTATCTCCCCAGATTTTGCAGGCCTACATCTTCCCCACGTGATTTGGGGCCCAATTTTATCCTGACAAAATTTCCATCACGTAATGCAGTAATTCCCAGATGATCCAAATGGAACATATAAAATCCTCTCCCAAAAGCCAAGAATAAATCTTTGAGAAGTGTACTTTATGAAGTAATATGGCAAGCTTGAGCTTTGGAAAACTGGATTCAAATACTAGGGTAATCATTCACTTAAAATAACCTTAGGTATACTGATTATCTTTCTGAATTTTTGGCTTATCTTCTATAAAATGAGAATATTGATATTTATTGATGTTGCTGTGACAATCAAATAAAATACTATATATTTGATAAATATGTATCTTCTTATATCATATCTGACATAAGGCTGGTACCCACCAAATGATACTCATCAAATCCTAACCTCATCCTTCTTAAGTTTCTTAAAACTGAGAAGTTGAAGGTGATAAAGACCTTCTTGCAGTTCATAAAGAAGTTTTATTTGCTGGACATTGAAGTCAACCCAGGATTCAGTAACTTCTAGTTTCTCTTAAAGCCATGGTTAGATCAGGGTCTGAGTGATACTGAGATGAACCTGTAAGTTTCTGATATTTTAGCTAACATCCGTGGCTTGTGGATTCTGATTTTTTACACTTTCAAGCAGATGTTTGTTTTAAGCAAACCATAACAACCCGACATAAGTAATCTTTGTCTCCTCTGTGGATCTTGCCTCCAGAGCCTGCTGCAGATTTTATAAAAAGGCTTCAGTGCTCTCTGAGGGTCAATGTATATTTTGGAAACAGCCAAAAATATGTTTGAATCTAGAAGATAAGACAGAGGATCAACTTGGAGTAACAATTCAAAAATATCTTCGACAATGGCCTAGGATCCTAGGATCGCCTCCCAGGATTATTACTTTAAAAACACACAACTCGGTGAATCCACGGGTGTGTTGACAAAAGAAAAGAGTCTCTGTGCTTTTCCAAAAGTTATCTTCCAATTTTGAAAGTAAATGCATATCATTATCAGAACATTAGGATGATATTAAAGTGTTTTCCCAGAATTTTAGAAACAAAACCCACTCCCAGTGGCTATGACTACTCAACAATGGAAGTGAACCAGAAGAACACCTATGAGAGAAACAGCTGTGACTTGGGTAAACTCGAGGAAGCAGACCTGGACTGTGTACTGTTTGGTAGGCAGAAATACAGTTAATGTGAAGAGGAAGGAAATACAAAGAGCCAGAAGTTGGCAGTGTTTTGTTCACCATTCAGGCCAATGAGCACGAGCTTTGCCATCCCTGGAGCGGTGCTTTCTGCTGTGGAGCAGGGTGATTTATTGGGTTTCCCCGTAACCATGATAAAACATCTCTCAAGACTAGCCACCTTGATTTGCTCTGATTATAGGCTAGGCAAGTGACCTTCTGATAACACTGAAAAGTGACAGGCTGTGAGATGACCCTGGACCACAGAAAACTACAAAATTATTCAGAAAATCAAAATCACCTTAAACTCACTACCCAGAGACAATCGCTGTTAACGTGGTGGCGTATTTCAACTGGACTATTTTTTTTTACACAGCTGAGATCAAATTGCACATTAGGTTTTCTACTTTGTTTTTTTATTAAGCACTAAAACCTAGATATTTTCTGAATTCCCATAAAGTATTCATAAATATAACCATTAAAATTGTGTAATACCCCATCAAGTGAATTTTTCAGTGCACTAAACTAATCCTCTATTGCTGGATATTTGGGTGGTCCCTAAATTTTTGTTGTTCTTTTATAGAGAACACTATAATAGGCATACTAATACAAGTACTAGGCTTGTTCTCAATTTAGGAGTACTTCCTTGGTTTGAGAAGTTAAAGCTGATTTTCAAGCTGACTCACCTCTCTGTTTCTATGTCTAATTGCCTACTGGACTCTCCCACTTGGAAATTAACTTGCCCCAAGCAGAGCAGCACTGGGGCAAGCCTACCACTCCCTCGCCCCAGCCTAGGCAGATGAATGTGTTTTCTGCTGCGGAAGAGACCTGTACTCAAGAATGAGCCAAGGAATCGCTGGCAGGGGAAAGTGACAAAGACCGATAGGAGTGGGAAATTGGTGGGAGAGGAAGAGAAAGGAGGCCCTCATCCCCATCCTTTAAAACCTGGGCCTATGGATCTTGACTAAGTAAACTTCGACACCAGTAAGATCATGTGACACTTCACTCTATTTTTAAAACTCCCATTTATTAGCTCTTTCATTACCTTATCAATCCTCAGAAGAGCCCTGGCTCTGAAGTAGCTTCTAATATCAGCCCCATCTTACTGCGACTCAAACGTTAAATGCTTTGTCCCAAGTCAGGCATATAATAAGTGGTCAAGCTGTATTCAGATCCAGATCTGTTCTCTCCGTGTTTGTAATATTTCTACTTCACTGTGATGTTTCCTCTCCAGTAGTTATGTTTGGGTGGAAGGGAAAACAAACCAGGCTACTAGAGCTTTTATTATTCTTTTTGAATGTGTTCAAGAGGCAATGATGGCAAGCATCAATCTGTAATTCTAAACAAACGCAGTTTAAAATCCCACGTGGACTATCTTGCACACTGATCCACCTGAGACCCCCAGTTTGAGTGATGATAGAAGCAGCTGGAGATTTGCAGTAGTTAGGGGAGATTATATATGTTCTGGGAGCTCAGGAGGTCTAAGCACTCCACTATCTATAATTGAAAATGTACTGGAGCAAATGGAAGCTTGTGATCCCATGTGTATTTTATCAGATGCTTTGGACATTAAAGGAATTCCTGGAAAAATTATAAATTGGAACACTTGTCACATAGCAGTAACAGAAAAAAATCATACTTAGACTTTGGAAAGAAAAGAATAAATTTTTCATAAAATAATTCACAATAGACTTGCAGTTAGAATGGTTATGAGAAAGTAATGTGGTATAAAAGATAAGAAATAGAATTTTGAGAATGCATGGGAGCCATTGCTAAGTCTTTATAAAGGAGCTAGAATAATTGTATGGAGAGAATTAATTGTTCTGAGTGAAATGCAATAGAAAGACAAAAATAAGCAATAACAGCATAAGGCCTATGAGGGAGAAATAGGGGAAATATATTTTTTGTTATTTCCAATTCTATGAGAAGAAAATTCCACTCTAAATAAAATCAACAAATTGCTTTCACAATAAAAAATACTATGAAAATAAAAAGTGTGCCCTCATTTTCTCATTTCATGATAAGAGAGATTCTAAGAGCCAATTTTAGTAAAAAGTACAGGCGCATTATTTAACTAAGTGCTGTAAAAATTATTTTTCTCATTTTATAATAAGAGGGACTCTAAGAGTCTATTTTAGTAAAAAGTACTGATATATTATTGAATTAAGGGCTGTAAAGGTACTTCCAGACAAGATGGTGGCAAGGGCTGTCCTTACCCCAAATTCCCAATAAAATGACCAACAAAATTCTTAAATAGGATCCACACATAAGAAATCAGGAATGGGTCTGTGAGACAATAGGACTAAATGGACCAGATTAATGGAACTCATTGAAGATCAACATGAGATGAGTTGCTGGAAAACAGCATACCTGGAAAGAAATGAGAGCAGCTCTGGCTTGGAGGGTAAGAGCTTGAGAACAAGAGTCAGCTGAGCTGCTGAGGGGACTGCACCTCTGAAACTTTGTGTGGGCTGCCACCAATGGGCCCGATATCAAACACCACAGAGATTTGGACTGAACAGAAATGTGTAATATCAAACACCACAGAGATTTGGACTGGACAGATAGAGATAGAGAAGTGGGTTTTGTGTGTGTTGTGATGTGTGTGCATGTACATGTTGCAGAGAGACATCTTAACAGTAGTAAATAAAAGAAAGTCCAATCTTTGGCTAGAGCTGGTAATTTACTTTTCTCTTTGTTCTTCTTTTTGATCTGCACCTGAAGTTTTGTCTATAAAAAATTTAGACAGGAATACACGCTGTCTCAGATGGAGTCATCTGAGTTCCATTTCCAATAATGGGCAAGCATATGCTAGAACAATGGAGCTATGAAAAAAATTCATAGAAAAGGGGGAATTGGCAGATATTTTTCTTTTCTTATGCTCTCTTCATCAGGTTTTGGTGTCAGAGTTATCCTTTAAAATGAACTGGAGAACTTATGCCTTTATCCATGAACAGGGACAGCTTAATTTGCACCAGTTAACCACACCAGAGCTCTCCCAGAGAACATGCAACGGAGTGTACATTTTATGGTTCAATTACAATAACATGAGTGCGTGTGTGTTTATATACATATACACTCATATATATATAAACACTTCAATGGGTGATATCCGTGGAAAAGCATTGAAAAATGTCTGCAATTATATGCAACAAGACCTTAAAAGTAGTCGATTTTGGATTACAGAATTATGGATATATTTTTCCTTTAATCTCTATATTCTAGTTTTTCTATAATTTGAAAATGAATAACTTGTGTTTAAAAATGAATTAAAAGAAAAATGTGTCTATGCTTTAACCTAGAAATTATACTATAAGAGATTTATCCAGAGATAGTAATTAATAGTGAATACAAAAGCTGGGATATGAAGATATTTATCACAATATTTGTCTTTTTTAGTTTTAATTTAAAACAACTTCAATATAAAAAAATTCTACCCACAGTGCATAGGTAACAGTTACCTGTGCATAGGTAACACTTCCCTCTGGACCCCTGCCACCTGGGTTGATTGTGTATTAACATTGTGCCATTTTTGTTTCAGATCTTTTGATAAAAAAATAAATTATTACATTCAAGGTCAACACTCAACCATCCAAATTCTCTGACTCCCAAGAAATAACTATCATCATGAATTTGTTGGGAAGCCTTCCTACCGGTATTCAAGTTTTTGTACCCTTTTTCACAGATGTATATATCCTCCATTATACATAGTATTTAGGGACAATTTTAAAATTATTATGAATATGTTTCTGTACAAATATATCCATAAATTCCTTTTTAATACAGCATTGTGTATCAAGATTTATCCATGGTGATACATATAAATCTAGTTCATTTATTTTGATTGGTATATATTATTCTATTGTATTAATACATCATAATATATCCATTCTTTTATTAGTATACTATTACAATTTAAACTGCTTATAGGCTTTCATTATTACAATGATAGCTGCAATAAATCCTTGCACATATCTCTTTGCACATATGCCAAAGATTATCTCTGTATTTACCTAGAGAATTGCTAATCACAAGGTAGATACATTATCAAATTAGTGGATATTGCTAAATTACTCTGCAAAGTCAGTGAAGCAATTTATGTTCCCATCAACTATATATGGAGTTTCCATTTCCCCACATTTATCAATACTTGATATTATCACACTTTTTTTCAGGCACATGGGCATGAAATGGTAACTGATTTTAATTTTTCTTCTCTGATAACTAAAATGTTGAGTATCTTTTCATGTAGTTTTTGGTCACTTGGGTCTCCTTATTTGTAAAGTCCTGCATATATCGTTTGTGTATTTTTCTACTGGGTTATGTTATCTCCCTTCTCAATACATAAAATATTCATTTATTCTAGATACTAATTCTTTGTTAGTTAAATGCACAAAAGTCTCTTCAGTCATGGCTTGACCTATCACTATGCTTATGGTCTTTCAATACACAATGTTTTCATTTTAGTCAAATATATACTATCCATCTCATCCTTGATAGTTATGCTTTCAATATTTTAAGAAACTATCCGATATCCTGATGTCATAGTTTTTCCTCAGTGTTTGAAGGTAACTTTACAGAAGCCAATGCTCACCTGCTCCCCCTGCCAGTGTACTGAGTTGAGTAAATTACTGTGCCCAGTGCGATGTCCACAGTATCGGAATCTGAAGACATCAAAGCTCTTGCTGTAGTGTAGTTCTCTCCTCCTTCATTTATAAACTAATTCTCCTTGAGAAGTCTTAGTTATCATATGGTATTTTGTGACTTTATAGCATTTTGTAAATACTAACTGCAAAGACTTTGGGAGTGGTAGAAGAAAAGCAGTTGAAGATGGAGAGCCCTGTAGCCGACCACAGCTGTGATGACAGCAGGGACCATGGCACAAAACTATAAAATTTGAATTAGTACAATATCACCCAAATCTAATTCACTCACACAACAGTTAAGACAAACTTTAAATTCAAGCATGTTCATGGACGTTGTTGTGTACAATATATATAATTTTACTTGTCAATTAAAAATATATACATATATAAAAAGTAATAATCATAAGGAAAAGGACACTGAAAACACATACAATTCCTAAATCAGAAACAAGGACCAAGTCTCTTTGTAGTCACAGTGCAGTTGATAATTACCTACACTTAGAATGACTATGAGGGTACTTTTCATAGTGTAAAAACATGTATACACTACCATGCCTGGAATAGAGTAAATATGTAGTAAGTGATCATTTTCATTAGTTTTTAAATGTATCATTGCAGTCAACAACAAATAAAAATGGAACTAAAGTTGAGGCAGCAGAGGGCAAATCGATCTACAAATTCAGCAGACGACATCACTATTTCCTCTGACATAAACTGTACAAGTAAAGATTCTAAAGCAGATTCTACCTTCTGCAAATGTAAGGATTGTGGTAACAATGCCACTTTAAATAGAGAAAAACTAAGAATTATGTAAGACGAGAAGAGTAAAAGAAAGATGAGATCTCTCCTAAATCTGAATCTAATATTGTGATTAACCAGTCATGTAACTCAACTATCACATTCAGACGTCTGTCCATTCTGAAGGTACACAAAGGGCCACAAACACACTTAGTCTTCAGTGACAGTCTGGAGGCCCCCATGCACTTCATCCTCAGTATCAAGAAGCAGACGGCTCCAAGCTAGTTTCTTAATCGTACCCCTCTGTCCTCAAGCGTCCAGTTTATCAGGAGTTAAACCTCTGTATCCAAGTGCACCTCCCAGATAAAAGAATGAAAAAGAAATCTTCTCTGAGTAAGGAAATTGCAGGTTTTGAAGTATGTTGATGTTCACAAAGGATATTGTGATATAATATAGTTCTTTAACATTTTGTGTAAATATTCCTAAATTATTCTGTGATTACTCTCTTTGAAAATTAAGAGACAATAACGAGGTTTATAGAAATGTCTCCTAATTTCCTTTTCCTCATTTTCCATCAATGACATCACAAATACGTGTCTCTAAATGGCACATCAGCTTAACTCACAGGAAATCCTCACCCTCGGTCATGGCAATCCAAAGCTGTATACACTTCCTTATTTGAGCTAAGTTTCAACTTTCTCAAGTTTGTGTCAAACTAATGGTAAAGAATTTATCTGGAAAATTAAAACTTACTCTGTTTTTATTTTCACAAATCTTTATAATCTTTTTTGTAAAGAAAAATAGGCATGGAAAATACTAAAGCTTCCAAAATGCTCCTGGATTTCTCCTTACTGTATAATACACATGGCTACTGCAGAGTAGGAATTATATTACCATCCAATAACTATTTTAGAAATACAAAATAAATTTGAATTCTTATTACAAAGATTAGACTGATTAATATATGAAAAACTATTCAGTGAAACCTGTAATTGGGCTTAAAGGACTCTTGATGTTTGAAACCTGACCTAGAAATTGAAGGGAATGGAATACACATGGCTGATGAAAAGCTGATCTCTTGGAAGCAAACCACATTAAATATTTCCTCTCTTACTTCTAGAGGTTCAGGGATTCAAAATGGGATTAGACACAGGACCTAACCTCAATGAGCTAACAGTATAATATGTAAAGTAACAACAATAATTATAAATTTTGTGATATATTACTAGGCATTGTTCAAACTACCATAGTTCCCTTAACAGTCTCTTTATGAATCAGTGGCTTCTACTATCAGTTTCCTGTAAGGCTCCTCCCATTAAGGAGTTGCCAGGGAGAATATTGCCTCCGGGATACTCAGTCAGCCTTGCCTATTCCCTGTTTCCAAACCTTTTCTTGAATACATTTCTCTCATCGCTTTCCCCTTGGTCTCCTCTCCATCTAACCTGAGCTCATCCTTGCCTAAGACTTAGATCTGATGTGGAATGATTGTTAAATGCAGATTCTTAGGCCTCTCTGGGCCTGTCTTCAGAAACTCTGGAGGGGTATGGGCTCAGTAATCTTTACTTAACAATTAACAAACTCCCCTTGTATTTTGGATGTAGATGTGCACCTTACACCCCTAGCCCCTCTGTGCATATATATTCTTAAGTATTACATAGTTTGGTTTTACAACTATTTGGCAGGTTAAAAATCAGGATTTATATTACTTCAGAGTTGACAGAATAATTTATTACTCCAATCATTATCAGAATAGATTACTGATGTTATAGATACACTCAAATATTTAGAGAATTATATATTCTATTGTCATAGAGGCTCAATGCATACATTCAAACACATGGTGTGCCCCAAAAAGTAGCAAACAAAATTTAATTCAAACATATTTTTTTGCATATTATGTCATACTGATTTTTAAATTCATTACCCCAAGTACTGCAGAGAGATGCTAATCAGTACTTTGAGAACAAAGGGTTTTATACTCAAAAAAAAAAAAACCTTAAGAAACTGCTTTATTAAATCCTTCTCCAAGTACTTAATAAATACATACTAAAGATTTGAGATGCTCTGGAGTGAAAAAGAAACTTATTAACTTTATATAGTATTTTACAAACAAACTTCTTTGGGCAGAGAAAGGTCTTTTTTTTCCTTCTTTTCTGCACATTCTTTACCACTGATTTGCTTAGCACTGAATTCATTTACTCAACAAATATATATTGTAAATATATGTAACAACAATAAGCTAGGCGATGTGTTAGATTGGATGATAAAATGGTGAATTAACTAGACACACTTCAAAAGCCACATTCATTATCACTTGAAACTTGTCAAGTCACACAGGTTTCTCACAGCCCAAGGGGCCCTGATGCAATGCAACTGGCTCTATTGCCTCAGTTCCACCACTGCCCTTCCTTGAGTCACAGTTTGCAAGAGGCTTCAAGAATCTCCAAACTCAAGAGCTGCTGCTGATCTGGATTTGACAAGGGACCCTCCAGGTGGCTGCATGTCTAAGTTAGTCCTCTAACAAGTACAGTATTACAGAATCTGTCTTGGAAGCAACAGCTGCTTCGAAACAGACATTGGAACTAGTTGTTGAATCAAAATTTAAACTGCAAATTTTATTCTGTGCAGTTTATTCATATCATGGAATACTGCCTATTATTTATAAGGCTGTTTTGAATGTCCATTGACAAATGATGCACATAATTAAGGTATTTATTTGATAACTTGGTGGACAATGCTTTGTTATACTTTTGTTGGTAGTGTGTTGTTATTTTTCTCCTGAAATAAAGAGGACTAAATGACTCCACTGAGAGAGCAGGTCTTCATACTACCCATCCCACTGCTTTGAGAATGACCAAAAGAATGTTACATCACTGACTTATGTAAGAATTGATTGGGGGGGGTTATTTAATGATCATGACAATTGACAGGCACTCCTGGATGTAAATTCTGTAATGAATATATATATTTTCATACCTGTTATAATCCAGGCAATTATAATTTTGCCTTTGCAAAAGATGCCTTCCAACATGGAAAGTCTGTAACCTATAAAACTTTTTATGATTGTGAAACATTGAACTCTCCCTTAGTTCTCTCCTATGGCAGAAGAAATAGCAGAAATTTAGGAATTGAAATAAGGTCAAAAATGAAAACCCAGGACATCTACTCATACATGTAATAATCTACTGTTACATATTGCACTTCGCCCCCCTGTAGCCTAACTGTGTCTACCTCAACCTGTGACAACGTAAGACCCTTGTAACCCTCAGGAAGAATAAGTTGACTCATTTTGGTACCCTGTATTGAAGATATCAGCTGAATCCATCTTGCTCATCAACACAGTGACAGATATTGCTGCCAAATCTTCCACATATAACTACTAGCTTTGGATGCCTGTGTGTAGTTTATCTGGCCAAATAATGGAATCCTTTGCTATGGAATGTGGCAAAATTGATAAAATAAGACACCTAGACTAATCAAATATGTTTTTTTTTGGAAATATTTCTTCAAGGCAGCAGAATTATCCCCCATTTATTTATTTCAGAAATATTTGGAATTAGGTCATCTACCTGCCAGATACTCTACTGGAGGATATAGATGCAACAGGGAAAATGAGGCACTGTCTGGAATTAAAAGTACATTTTTTTCTGAGCTACATGAGGTTCAATTCTGAATGTATAAAATAATGTGCAAAACTAAGATAGCTTCTTAGTTTTGAAGTTGTATGATCAGTTTGGGTCATGTAGGCCTATCTAACACTTCCAGGCCCACTCCCACCCTACTTAGGGGATATTTACGGAATCCTAACTGTCTGCTGAAGGAGTTTCCAAAAAAATGCTATGTAGAAAACATGAAGGGAAAAAATAAGGCTCATTTGGGAGGTGGAATAAATAAAAGGTATTGAAGTAGAGATGGAATTAGGTGACCTAATTCCCCTGGAATATAGTGCACAGGTTGCATGTAATGGTTGAGAATTCTCTCCCAAAATAAGACCATCAAAGGTACTATTCTGGCAATGTTTACCATTTATCACAAAAAAGAAAAATCATGCAAGTTGTGTTATACCTGTATAATGTGAATTTTGGGAACTACCATTTGATTTAAAGAGAGAAAACACGTAGGAAATCAGCATTCTATTACCAAAAGACTAGATTTCAGTCTTTTAGTAGAAAATTTTGAAATTTTTCTATCCAGCATTTACCTTTATTTGCCTGTATTTATTATTTTCCACTGAATACGATCTCTGAGTCTTCTATAGTGCTCTTAGAGAGCATAGTGTAACTATCTATGGAGAGTAAATGCAATATGTGCATGTGTATTTGCACACAATAAACTTTATAGCACTAAACAATTCATTCTTGGAACCCATTTGTGATAGCACTTTAGGAGATGGCTTTAAACAAGAGGTAGGAGAAACTGGAGCTATTTGTGTTTGTCTCAAGAGAATAAAAGTTTTTGAATTCTTTGATGCATGTAATATTTGAGATTTATAGAAACAGCATCCTTTTCCCAAGAGAATAAAACCCCACCCCAAGTGAAAAATAACCCTGCAACATGTAGATATTCTGCTCCATCAGTTAATCATATAAAAGATGCAGAAATTTGAGAAAAACAATTTAAACTCTATTGCAAAAGCACATATTTCCCTAGTATATTCTGCTCTACCAAAAGAAAAGACCTAAAATTACTAAAGATTTCTCTTTCTGCTTTGCCCCTCTCCCCTCCCTGGGGTTCACCCCTCTACTCCATAGAAACCCTACAGTTCCAGAGGAGGCTTTGCAATCAAGTATAGCTGTTCACAACCTCATTAGTCAGCTTGTTTTGCCATGCACCCTGATGAATGCTCAGGTATTCAGGAATGTTCTGACACAAATGGGGAGAATGAAATCCTTCTTCTTTTTCAAGATAAAGCTTCTTCGTCACCAAAATCCTGAGTTTCCGTCTGACCCCTCTTTAACCCCTGAAGGCTGCCTTTCCCCATGCAGGACATTAGTGTCCTGAGATCCTGCTCAAGGCATGCTTCTTCCTCTCCCAGCACTGGACCTCTTAGACACTGCCTTCTTCTGACCCTCCCATCACCCTTGGCTTTCCCATTATTTCTGAAGCATGGTTTTTCTGGAATATATCTGACTCTCTTTCTCAGCTTGCCTTGCCATCTTCTCTTTGAAATATTGGTGTTCCAGATGTTTCATCCTCAGTCCTGTTTTGTGTCCCACATTCTCTTCTTGTGCCAGGTATCCTTAGGTAAGTCACTTCCCCTCTCCAGTCCTCAGTTTGCACATATGTAGTGAGAGGGAAAGATAATGGACTGGATAGTTGTTGAGGTTTAATCCCATCCTCAAATTCTGTTATAATAAATCAGAGGAAAGAAATGACAGTGGGAATAGAGAGCTGCAAATCCTGGCTGAGTAAAAAGATTGGCTCAGGGGAATGGACCTTGGGAAGGACATCCTAAGAGGAGTAGGTGCCACATCTTAGAATGGGTCTTCACAAGCAGTCCCACAGGAGTGGGAGGCCCAGTAACCCTGTGGATCCCACCCTCTTTGGGAAAGAAAGGGAGGCCAAAGAACTGTCTGGATAAGGGAACAGATGCATTGACTCCTTTTCTTTCTTAGAGAAAGCAAGGTAGAAATACACCCTCTAAGAGGCTTCTCACCACCCACCTGGTTTTGCTCCAGGAAGCCCAAGAACCAGACACTGGACTCTAATCTTCAACTAGGGCTTCCTTATCATGACCAAGTGGGCTTCATCTCAGAGATGCAGGGATGCTTCAACATATGCAAATCTATAAATGTAATTAACCACATAAACAGAAGTAAAAATAAAGACCATATGATCCTCTCAATAGATGCAGAAAAAGCATTTGACAAAATTCGGCACCCTTTTATGATAAGAATGCTTCACAAAATAGGCACAGATGCGACTTATCTAAAAATGATGAAAGCCATATATAACAAATGCAAAGATAACATTATACTGAATGGGGAAAAATTGAAATCATTCCTACTTAGAACTAGAACCAGACAAGGTTGCCCTCTATCACTGCTTCTATTCAACATAAGTGCTGGAAGTTCTAGCCAGAGCAATCAGACAAGAGAAGGAAATCAAGGGAATCCAAATAGAGACAGAAGAGGTCAAACTATCGCTCTTTGTTGATGGTATGATCTTATATCTAGAAAACCCCAAAGATTCAGCCCTAAGACTACTGGAATTGATAAACAAATTCAGCAAAGTCTGAGCTTACAAAATCAAAGTACACAAAGCAGTAGCATTCCTATATGCCAACAACAGTCAAACTGACAACCAAATCAAAGACTCAATAGCCTTCACAATAGGAACAAAGAAAATAAAATACCTGGAATATGTTTAACTAAGGAGGTAAAAGACTTCTATGGGGAGAACTACAAAACACTGAGGAAGGAAATAGCAGAGGATGTAAACAGGTGGAAAGCCATACCATGCTCATGGGTCAGCAGAATCAACATTGTTAAAATGTCTACACTACCCAAAGTGATCTACAGATTCAATGAAACCTCTATTAAAATACCAACATCATTTTTCACAGATCTAGAAAAAATAATTCTATGCTTTGTATGGAACCAGAGATGATTCCATATAGCAA
Organism: Mirza zaza; assembly: GCA_008750895.1. Taxonomy (NCBI): domain Eukaryota; kingdom Metazoa; phylum Chordata; class Mammalia; order Primates; family Cheirogaleidae; genus Mirza; species Mirza zaza. The sequence continues at coordinate 16,222 of VSMD01000420.1, forward strand.
AAGCAATCTTAAGCAAAAAGAACAAAATGGGAGGCATCAATTTACCAGACTTCTAGCTATCCTACAAGGATATAGTAACTAAAACTGCATGGTACTAATGTAAGAACAGAGACATAGACCAATGGAACAGAACTGAGAACCCAGATACAAAACCATGCTCATATAGCCATCTAGTCTTTGACAAAGCAGACAAAAACATACACTGGGGAAAAGAATCCTTATTCAATAATTGGTGCTGGGAAAATTGGATAGCCACATGTAGAAGACTGAAACAGGATCCACACCTTTCACCTCTCACAAAAATCAACTCACACTCGGTAACAGACTTAAACTTAAGCCATAAAACTATAAGAATTCAAAAAGAAAATGTTAGAAAAACTCTTATACTCATTGGCCTAGGCAAAGAATTTATGAAGAAGACCCTAAAGGTAATCACAACAACAACAAAATAAATAAGTGGGACCTTATCAAATTTAAAAGCTTCTGCACAGCCACAGAAACTATCATGAGAGCAAACAGACAACCCACAGAATGGGAAATAATATTCACATGCTACACATCTGATAAGGGGCTGATAACTAGAGTCTACTTAGAACTCATGAAAATCAGCAAGAAAAAAAAAATCAAACAACCCCATTAAAAAGTGGGCAAAGGACATGAACAGAAACTTTTCAAAAGAAAACAAATAGCCAACAAACATGAAAAAATGCTCAACATCTCTAATCATCAGAGAAATGCAAATCAAAACTGCAATGAGATATCACTTAACTCCAGTGAGAATGTTTTTTTATCAAAAATCCCCAAAATGATAAATGTTGGCATGGATGTGCAGAGATAGGAATGCTCATGCACTCCTGATGGGACTGCAAACTAGTATAACCTGTGTGGAAAGCAGTATGGAGATACCTCAAAGAGCTAAAAGTAGAACCACCATTTGATCCAGCAATCTCACTACTGGGCATCTACCCAAAGGCAAAAAAAAAGATATTCTATAAAAAAGGTATCTGTACTCGAATGTTTATAGCAGCACAATTCACAATTGCAAATATGTGGAAACAACCCAAGTGTCCATCAATATATGAGTGGATTAATAAAATGTGGTATATGTATACCATTGAGTTCTACTCAACCACAAAAAACAGTGGTGATACAGCACCTCTTGTATTTTCCTGGATAGACCTGGAGCCCATTCTATTAAGTATCACAAGAATGGAAAAATAAGCACCACATGTACTCACCATCAAATTGGTATTAACTGATCAACCCTTATGTGCACATATAGTAGTAACATTCATCGGGTGTCAGGTAGGAGGGGAGAGGAGGGAATGAGTATACTCCCACCTAATGTGTGCGGTGTGCACCCTCTGGGGCAGGCATCCTCAAACTATGGCCCACAGACCACATGCGGGCCACCTAGCACATTTATTTGGCCCTCCAGGTGTTTTTGCCATGGCTGCCTGTCCTGCTTAGCAGCCGACTCATCCCGGGCCCACAGTGCTCACTCACCAACAGTCTGAGGGACAGTGAACTGGCCCCATTTAAAAAGCTTGAGGACCCCTGATCTGGGGGATAGACATGCTTGAAGCTCTGACTCAGGTGGTTCAAAGGCAATATATGTAATCTAAACATTTGTACTGCTATAATATGCTGAAATTAAAAAATTAAAAATTTTAAAATTCCTAGATGTTCAAAAAATAAATAAATTTTCAAAATTAAAAAAAGAAATAGTTCCGAGGTTGAGAAATCCTGACTTAGAACCAACTCAGAGAGCCATCTGTCAGATTCATGGGAAGTTCAATATCCGTCACCTGGGGACTCCCCCTTCCCTCCTTGTCTTTGAGGATTTATTAAGCCTGAGAAGAGACTCACATAACTTCTGGCTTAGGGTGGGAGCTCTGCCTCTGAGCCTGTGGTTGCCTAATACCCCAAGGCTCTGTCCTTTCCTGTCATTGTCCCCCAGTAGCCTCTGATCCCATCAGAAATATCTTGGTGTCTTGGGATCCAAGACCAAGTAGAAGGGCTTGTGTGTGTGTGTTCCTTGTCTGGGAGTAAGGAGAACCAAGGCCATAGGCATGCTATGCCTTCATTAACCTCTTAAGGGGAGAATCCTCATGTTCAATCAATTCTCAATAACTTAACTCTGACTCTGGTAATGATACCTCTCATTCTGCCAGCCTCTCTCAGTCTGGGACTCTTCCCGTCTTCTCCTGACCTGAGAGCCCTGTGGGTCCAGAATTCCTCCCCTAGGAATACTGTGCACATTTGTATCAGTACAGTTGCAACGGGAGGGGTCAGAAAGGCAACTCCCTTAGAGAGAAAAGTAACTCTGATACAGCATCAAGCTACAAATGGATGCCATGTGGTGCTGAGCACAGCTCCTGTGGCCAGCCTGCCACTCCTCCTCCTCACTGTCAGCGGTGGTTTGAGATTTTCCCGTTTAGCCATTTCACTCAATCTATGCAGACTCCAAGCATCATAATACTTATATCACAGAATTGTAATTATCTGTGTACTCATTTGTTTTCCCAGAGGGCTTAGAGCTCCCTGGGCAACAAGACTGTGTGTCTTGGTTATCTCTACAAAGAAAATACAGTGCTTGTGCATGGGAAGCATTTAAAACTAGAGAATGAAAACTGCATTTGAATAAAATATTTGCAAGTGAAATATTTGGGACGACTTATAAAGAAAAATTGGATAAGAATAGCCCTCTGGAATTCACAAGGTGATACTGTATACAAACACATTAAAAGACCAACACACAGCTCTTCTGAAGTTTTTAACACGGTGGAATAAAAATTAGAAGATTTTTTTTTGGCCGGGCACGGTGGCTCAAGCCTGTAATCCTAGCTCTCTGGGAGGCCGAGGTGGGCGGATCCTTTGAGCTCAGGAGTTCGAGACCAGCCTGAGCAAGAGCGAGACCCCATCTCTACTATAAATAGAAAGAAATTAATTGGCCAACTAATATATATAGAAAAAATTAGCCGGGCATGGTGGCGCATGCCTGTAGTCCCAGCTACTTGGGAGGCTGAGGCAGCAGGATTGCTTGAGCCCAGGAGTTTGAGGTTGCTGTGAGCTAGGCTGACGCCACGGCACTCACTCTAGCCTGGGCAATAAAGTGAGACTCTGTCTCAAAAAAAAAAAAAGATTATTTTTTTCTGTCATTTGGAAATTGTGGCAGCAAATAAGCTCCTCTGTCTTTTGTTTTTGGAAGACAGTAATAAAATGTCACACATCATCATTTGAATTATTTATCTCACAAGGTTAGTTGAAAAACTTACCTGCAAGTTAAACAGAAGAGACACTGGGGTGAGCTTTCACAGGCTTGCTGGCTCTAATCTCAAGGGGGAAAAGACTGACATCAAAGTGTTTTATGGACCTATAAGCAGCTTCTCTGCAACACCCTCTTGATCTAAAAGCTGCCTGCTTTTAGAGATAGTTTTCAGTTACCTAAATGATCTTTCTACTGGTCTCATTTAGCCCAAGGTCGGGTAACTAGCATGCAAGTGTATTTCATTAAGAGCAATTCTGGTTTTGCACCATTGGGTACACCTGACTCACAGGAATGAGAAACGGATGAAGTTTGCGTTTGTACTTTTCCAACGCTTGGGCCCTTGTTACCAAGCCGTTGAACCACCTGAATTAAGTCCCTAGAATAAGTCTGAAGTCTTTATAATAGCAAATTATAACCTACACTGGACTCTCCAGTTACCTTAAAAAGTGGCATAATATTATCAGATTCATTTTTGCTTATTTTAAAGGATTGCCCTTTATTGAGCAAAGAGGGGACTCAGGTGAGAACTGTACTATGAAAGTAAGAAGGTAGAACCAATGTAGTTAATGTTAATCTCAGCCTATATCTCAGGTGTGCAAGTAAAGAGAACATTACAGTAATTTTAATAACTTGACCTGAAATCTACCTTGAGTTTCCATGCCACCAAGATGGCATAAACTTAATCTCACATAATTTGGGGTTTCCTCCCTATGCCCAAGAGTGTGTCTATGATCTGGGTGAATTATATGGCAACATGTCATTCTGATGCAAGGGGTGGGATTCTCATCTGACGTTCAATATCTTATGTCCATGCAGTCCTCCTGTGAGAATGCTACAACCTGCTCTGGTTCTCTGTCATCAGTCCCCATACATACCACTGAAAGAAATACCACCAGCTTCTCTCTTCTTGCCCCCTTCAAGTCTAAAGGCTTGTTCCCAATTTCCTTTCGCTTTATGGGAACATAATGTATTCTAACCTTTCTGTGTCAGGCAGGGACATCAAAATCTCTGCCAAATTGCCTAAAACCTATTCTACAAACTTACCATACCTATTTTCTGTCTGAACCCCAGGCTTCCCCCAGAAAGCGGGATACAGGTCCATCTCCCTGGAAAAGTCCATCTCCCTTCCTCCAGCTGGGGGTAGAAAGGTGTTTCCCCTTTCTCCTTCACCCCAATTTGGCTGAGCCTACCTCCTCTCCAGTTACCTAAGGGCCTACGCTTTTGAGGACAAAGTTAATAAGACTCCTTTGTTTCTGTGCTTTATCCTGTCCCCTCCCTTCCCTGAACAAGAAGCATAGAACTGCCCAGCTCCTTGAATGAGGCAAGAGGTGGGAGGTTGTTGAGAAAGTGAAGCATCTGAAAATTAAAAAAATGGTTCCTATCTCAAAATGTTATCTCACCACGTTCACTGCATTTATTGAATATCCTTCCCTCGTTAGTACTGTTTGAATTGCCTCCTGTGGTTCATTTCTTGGTTTTGTTGGGTTTCCTTTCCCTGTTTTGGCTTGGGTGTGCTGTCACTTCTCCTTATAACCCATTCAGATGCTGCCACTTCCTTCATGTATCTAAATAAAGAGTTTGGGGGTTTGTGCAGAGCCCACGGCTTCATTTATGATTCCTAGCAGATATTCATCTAGTGGTGGACTACTGGGCTGAGGTTGGATCTCCCCTTCCTCAATCTGCTCGTTTCTCTCATCCTTCTGCATTTGTTACTCTGTGTTCATCTCTTTGGCTAACTAAACATCTCATGGTACAAGACACTTCTCTCATAGTCCATCGTGCAGTGCACTTCTCTCCAAGCCCCTCTCCCTCCTGCGGTGTTGTGTCTTTGGCGTCGGATTTTCTGCATAGACTGGAGAAAGGGGCCCACCTTAGAGGAGTGACAGGCTGGAACACTGTTGCAGAGTCGGGGAGAAAGGATTGTGGCTCAATCTGGCTCAGAGGACATTTCATGCATCGCTGCAAAATGCCCCTGGGTTTTTATGATTGTGTGACCCTTCACTGTCCTGAGTGAGGTATATAGGGAGGGGATCAGTTAGAGTTTTTGATCCCCTTCTAGAGGGGCTATCTTAGGTGGAGCACACGGCACATCATCTAGGAAAGTACTTCTCAATGCTTCCCTTTCAACCATGCAGTTAACAAAAAGTCAGGCCAGATTTTGAACTACGGTCTTCTCTTTTACTGTCATTGCCATTGTTAATTTTGTTAATTTTTTCATACTTTTGGATTTTCAGTGGAATTTTGGTAGCATATGTATTAAATACATCTAGTTTAACCCCCTGCGAAACCAGTTGTCCTAAAGCTGAAATTTTCACCCATGCCTACATAACTCCAAAACCCACACCCTTTCTGTTACTTCATGCTGCTGTTTAAGGAAGGTCTTAAATGTAGTCCATTCATTTCTGCTCCTTAAACACATGAGTCTATTTCAAAATAGATTCTAATCCTCTACTGTAATTTGATTCATATTTCCTGAATTTCATCAAGTGACTAAAGTGGTAAAATGAGCTTTGGACACTGTATGGCCTGTGTCTCAGATAGCACTGGTGGAGAGAACCACTTCCAGAGAGAAGCCAGCAACAGGCATGAGAACATTGGAACACAGAACTCTAAAGAAACATCTGCAAGTGATCTGGGACTCCATAATTGGGATATAATATAATATAAAGAGGAAAAAGTCCCGACTTTGGGTTTTGATGGACCCACATCCAAAACTCTGCTCTGCTCAGCAACAATCCAGAGCCTTTAATTTTTCGAATAGAGATAATGATATTCACTTCCCAGGGTGATATAAAAATTAAATGAGTTTATACCTAAGGTTTTTGACATGCACAGAAAGTAAATAAAAAATAGTAGTTGTCATAAGATGCTATTGATTTCAAGTAACAGAATATCTAACAAATTGGCTTAATTAATAATGAAGGTGATTTCTTGCATTATGTAGATGAAAAGTTCAAAGACAGAGAGGGCTTCGCACATAATTTAACCCAGCAGTTCCTGTTGTCACTGTAGGACTCCCACAACTCTCTGAACTTGCCTTGGTTCTGCTCTTCTCCTTGGGTCAACTTTGTGATGAAGCTAGCTTCCCCCATGTTGCAAAGCTGTTCATTACACTCTCTAAAGAGAGAATGAACATTTGTTACAGACGTCCGGCAGGAGTCTTAAGATTCAGTCTGATGGATCACTGTAGAACTGAGAGGCTAAGGAGATGGAATCCACTGATTGGCTCAGCCCCCGACTCTGCGTTGGGAGCAGGTTTCAAGCTCGGTATCACTACTCTTTCATTTTCCTTTCATCTCTCCCAGACATCCTCAACACTCCTTCTAAGGAAACCTTTTCTCACCTGCATTTGAAGGAAAGACAATGGGAATCCCCTTTCCTAAAACTCTCAAACATTTTGTTTGTACCTAGAAGTCTCTGCAGTTTTCTAAAAATTTAGGTTTTTGTAAACCAAAGCCAAATAAAGTTTGCTTTGTTCCTGTGCTTTATTCCAGCCTATTCCTCCTTTGTGACAATGCTCACTTGATTTTCAATTTTTCTTTTCCTCAAGTCACAGGAGTTAGAAAGTCTTGCAATTATTCAAGTCAAACACTTACATTTGTCTGTGGAGACAAGATATACTACACATATAATACTTATTTCAGTAATCATCAGCATTTTCATCTTGATGTGATTTTTTTTGCAGCTGCCTTGATATTAGCAATAAACTCTAAGGATTATCTTGCTGATACTATTCAACAAATAAATAAGGACATTCCTAATCCCTAGCCTACAAATACAAGGACTTGAGCATGCACAAAATCTTAATATACTCCCCAATGAGTACTTGTAGGAGCCCTACTCACTCTTAGCTTGGATCCCTATTATCAGATATGGTTCAATCTAGGTATTCTAGTTTTTATCAGCTGTTTGGGGTTTGATACTGAACCTAACAATCTTTGGAATTCTCTCTTTGTTCTTTTAGTTTAAAAAGAAAACCAGCAACAGCAACGACAATTGGCTGAGAACAATGAAATCTTTCTTTTACAATTCCAGACCAGTGGAACCATAACTGCATTTAGTTATATATCGTGGGATATTATGCCTATTTTTGTCTGAACACAGTATTACTTCAGTAGAGCTATGTGTAAGCATCAAACAAACCCGCGCACAAAACGACAAATAAGCAAACTTGTGTGGCTTCTAGAATGGCTATTTTCTTTTCCTCTCCAAACTTGGAAGGTTGATTTGGGAATTGGCAACATCATAATTTACTATGGCATTTGCAAATACTCAGTAGATGGCAATTTTCCTTATTACTATTACTACATTAAGAAAGCTATACAGATGGTCCCCAACTCACGCTGGTTTGCCTTATGATTTACTTTACAATAGTGCACAAGTGATAAGCATTAAGTATGCTCCTTGACTCACAATGGGGCTATGTCTGGATAAACCCATGATAAGTTGAAAATATCATAAGTTGAAAACACACTTTCAACTTACAATATTTTCAATTTACAATGGGTTTATCAGGACACAACCCCATTGTAAATTGAGAAGCATCTGGATATTCTTCCTAAACCCCTGATCTGGGCCTTTAAATCTGTTTCTCAATACAGCCCCAGTGGGTAGTGGAGAAGCTTTGTAATAGAGTTCCTAATTGAAATCGGGTATGTGGGGCTTTTCAGCAAAGCTGCAAGTATAGGATCTGTGTTTGTTAGATTAATTTAACTACTGTTTTGTGTTGTTAAAGTTGTATGTGGCAGATGTTGGATTTGGCAGAAATTTTAAGGTAGGGCCCCTTGTCTACATGCACTTTATTCAACAAACGTAATTAATGACAAACCAAGGGAAGATGAATAAAACTTTGAGGAGTGAAGAAATAATCGGGTAGTTCATAACAGTGATCCTCATGCACCATTGAAGGTGTTAAACCACATCCAGGAGTTGCCAAATCCTAGGTGGGATGTCTGGGGTCCAGGCAGATAGCTGAAAATCACTTAGATGTACAAGTCATAGATTAACAATTCCTGACTCAGGTCATCTTCTACTCATTAGAGAGTCCTTTTAACCAGGCTTCTTCCTTTAATGAATGGTTTGCCTTTAATAGTGGCTGGCACAGAGTGGGCAATTAATATACAGGCATACCTCAGAAATGTTGAGGGTTTGGTTCCACACCATTGCAATAAAGTGAATATCACAATAAAGCAAGTCACACAACTTTTTTGGTTTCGTAGTATATATAAAAGCTATGTTTACACTATAGTCTATTGCATGTGAAATAGCATTATGTCTAAAAACAGGTACATACCTTAAGTTAAAAATATTTTATTGCTAAGATATGCTGACAGAGACATAAAGCAAGGATGTGCTATTGGCAAAATGGTACCGTAGATTTGCTCAACACAGAGTTGTCCTAAACCTTTAATTTGGAAAAAAAAAAAAAAATGCAGTATCTGCAAAACACAATAAAGCAAATTGAAATAAAAGGAGGTATGCCTGTGTATGTGTTGAATAAATAAATGAATGACACACCTTCAAATTTTTGTGTGTTTTGGCACTTATACCTTCTGCCTAAGCAATGACCTTCAACATTAGAAATTTTTTCAGACAGTTATGCAAAGCCCCCAAGAACCAATGTTAAGAAGAACCAATCTTTTCTCCCATAACATATTAACCCAGGAGAGATATAAGCATAAAGACATGCTGCCAAGACCAATCCCAACCCACTTATCAATTTATTTGGGAAACACTTTCCCAAAGTGTTTCTTTGGGAAAGGCAGGTAAATGTGAAAATAGGAGTCATGGGGAGAAAAAGGCAACATGCATTTCCTTCCATATGGTTCCATTAGATTTTTTTAACCTCGGGCAGTCAAACACAAGACTATAAACAGCAGGAAATAAGCCCTTCTGAGCAGACCAAACAGGGAAGTGTTCTCTGTCACTTTTTTTTTTTTCAAGTGGGTCATCACAGCAAGGAGAGCCTGAGGAGGGTCATGGTGGCCAGGATCCAAATCAACAGCAATGGTGTGCCTTTAAGGGTACGAAGTGGGAGCCTATGTCAGTGTATAAGTTGGCCTCTGGTGGGTGATGAACAGGGGGCTCAGGGCGTGGCCTGTGTGCGTGTGGGCGTGGGGGGGGGCTGTGAATGGATGTGAGGTATACAGGTGAGGTCCCCTTATCACCAAGCCCTGCTCCATAGAATCCCACCATTGCCACCTGGGTTTCTATGGCCGCCTGCCAAGTTAAGGCCCCTGCTCACCCATCAGATTGGGTGAAGGGGCGTGGCATGGCATCTAGGGGTCTTCTCCCTGAGCGCTGTCCAGAAGGGAAGGGGGGAGCAAGGTGTCCTCAAAATCTTGTCCCCTGGTCCTGGACCTCTTAAGCAGTGGCAGCGGTTTTGTCCATCTCTGTGTCCCATGCAGTCTCACACCCTGTGCCCTACCTACCTTTGGCCAGCCCAGATTCAATTCTGGAATGCAGAAAAGCCATCGGCACCTCCAAGAAGACTGCTCCCAGCCCAGACGCTGGAAACATCCAGCTCCTGCTAGGTAAGGGGGGCTCTAGGCTCCAAGCTTGGGGAAAGGAAAAGGATGCTGCTCCCCTTGCCCCAGATCAGAGACTCTAGGTGCAACAAAGCCTCAGTGGACGCATGCTCATTGACTTATTTTTTTCAAGAAATATTTATTGGGACCATGCTGTATGTGAAGCCCCATGTCCAGGTACTGTCTGTTCCAGGACCAGCAAGACAGAGCTCCTGTCCCAGAGATGAGAGTCTGAGAGGGGATAGTCATGCAAATTAACCCACCAGAGGTTAATGTTCATCGTGCAAAATGCTATGATGGAGAAGAGTACATGGTATGTTTGTGTGCGCCCAGCGGAGGGGGAATGTGTCACCAGGGCTGGGGTGACCTGGAAAGAAGGAAGGGTTCTTTACAGGGGTAGAAGCATCAGAGCCCAAAAGGCCAAGTGAAAGGCTGAGTAGGGAAATGGTGGCTCCAGAGGAGAGCAATAAGTGCAGACCTCATCCATGCTGTTAAGGCCATGGAGTGAAAAGGCAAATCCAATGTCTTCGAGTGGCTCCAATTCAGAAAGTCTGTATTCTCTAGCCTCTCCCCAGAGACCTGTATTCCAGCCCTGCAGGCACCACAGACATGAGGAAACTACAGACTAACAGTTCAGAGTATGAGTAAAATATTAAGAAAGCCATAAAAATGGATGACTTTCCTGAGGAGTATATTAAACCAACTGTATTTCACAAATTAGTTTTTCTTAACAGGTCTCAATAGTTCCAAAGTCATCAAAACAAACTAATTTAATAGGAAGAACTTCAGAAAATTCACAAATACATGGAAATTAATTAACATGCTCCTAAACAACCAATTGGTCATTGAAGAAATTAAAAAGGAAATTTAAAAATATCTTGCTATGAACAAAAATTGAAACAAAAAATAACAAAACTTATAAGATACAGGAAAAGAAGTTCTAACAGGGAAATTCATACCAACAAACACCTAAGTCAAAAAAGAAGAAATATTTCAAATAAACAATGTAACATTGTACTTTAACAAACTAGAAAAGCAAGAATAAACTAAGCCCAAACTTAGTTGGAGGAAAAATAAAGATCAGAGCAAAAATAAATAAAAAGAAACTAGAAAAACAACATAAAAGATCAAGAAAACTAACAGTTGGTTTTATGAAAAGAAAAAATTGACAAACTTTTAGCTAAACTAAGAAAAAAAGACAGAAGACTCAAATAAATAAAATAAGAAATGAAAAGGGAGAAATTACAACTGTTGTAACAGAAATACAAAGGATCATAAGAAATTGTTACGAATAACTAAATGCCAAAAAAAAAATGGATAACCTATAAGAAATAGGTGCATTTCTAGACACATATAACCTACTGAGATTGAATTATGAAGAAATAGAAAATCTGAACAGAACAATAATAAGTAAGGAGATTGAATCAGTAATAAAAAAAATTCTCATCAAATAAAATCCCAGGACCTACCTGACAGCTTCATGGCTGAATTCTACCAAACATGTAAAGGATTCTACCAATCTTTCTTAAACTCTTTCAAAAAATTTAAGAGGAGGGAATACTTCCACACTCATTTTATAAGGTCAGCATACCCTCATATCAAAGCAAGACAAGGACACCATAAAAACGAAAAACAAAAATTTTAAAAAAGCCAATATCCCTGATAAATATAAATGCAAAAATCCTCAAAAAAATACTAGCAAAATGAACTCAGCAGCACATGCACAATTATCAAGCAGGATTCATCTCAGGGATGCAAGGAGGGTCAAATATACACAAATTTATAAATATGATATATCATGTTGACAGAATGAAAGACAAAAACTATATGATCATCTCAATAGATGCAGAAAAAGTATTCAACAAAATTCAATATCCTTTCACAATTAAAAAAAAAAACCTTAACAAATTAGATACAGAAAGGAGGTATCACAGCACAATAACATCCATCTATGAAAAACTAACAGGTAACTTCATACTCCATGGGAAAAGTTGAGAACTTTTCCTCTAAGATTCAGAAGAAGACAAGAATGCCCACTCTCACCACTTCTATTCAACTAGACATCCTAGCCAGAACAACAAGGTAAGAGAAACAAATAAAAGGCATCAAATGGAAAGGAAGAAGTCCCTGTTTGAAGATGATGTGATCTTGTATATTAAAAACCCTAGACACTCCACAAAAAAAACTGATAGAACTAATATACAAATTCTGTAAAGTTTTTGGATACAAAATCAACATACAAAAATCAGTAGCATTGGCCAGGCATAGTGCTTCATGCCTGTAATCCTAGCACTCTGGGACACCAAGGCTGGAGGATCATTTGAGTTCAGGAGTTTGAGACCAGCCTGAGCAAGAGCGAGACCCCATCTCTACTAAAAATAGAAAGAAATTAGCTGGATAATTAAAAATATATAGAAAAAATTAGCCAGGCATGGTGGCGCATGTCTGTAGTCCCAGCTACTCAGGAGGCTGAGGCAGAAGGATTGCTTAAGCCCAGGAGTTTGAGGTAGCTGTGAGCTAGGCTGACGCCATGGCATTCTAGCCCAGGCAACAGAGTGAGACTCTGTCTCAAAAAAAATCAGTAGCATTTATATACACTAACAGCAAACTATCTGAAAAAGAAACTCAGAAAACAATTCTATTTATAACGACATCAAAAAATACTTAGGAATAAATTTAATCAAAAAGGTGAAAGATCTCTATACTGAAAAACTATAAAACATTGATGAAAGAAATTGAAGAAGACACAAATAAATGGAAATATATCCTGTGGATGGGAAGAATTACTATTGTTAAAATGTCCACATTGCCCAAAGTGATCTACAGATGCAATCCCAATCAAAATTCTGATAATATTTTTCACAGAAATAAAAAAACAACCTTTAAATATGTATGGAACCACAAAAATCCCCAAATAACCAAAACAATCTTGAGCAATAAGAGCAAAGCTAGAGGCATCACACTCCCTGGTTTCAAAATCTACTACAGAGCTATATCCAAAATATCATGGTACTGGCATAAAAACAGACATAGACCAATAAAACAGAACAGAGAGACCATAAATAAGTTTACACATTTATAGTCAATTTATCTTTGACAAAGCTGGGAAGAATACACAATGGGGAAAGAACCATCTCTTCAACAAATGATGCTGAGAAAATTGGATATCCACGTACAGAACAAGGAAATTATACCTCACCTCACACCACACACAAATATCAGCTCAAAATGGCTCAAAGACTTAAACCTAAGACTTGAAACTTAAACCTAAGACTTGAAACTTAAAACTACTAGAAGAAAACAAGGGAGAAAGCTCCATGACATTAGTCTGGGCAAGGGTCTTTTTAATATGACCCCAAAAGCATAGGCAACAAAAGCAAAATTAGACAAATGGGATTACATCGAACTATAAAGCTTCTGCACAGCAAGAGAAACAACAAAGTGAAGATACAACCTAAGGAATAGGAGAATATATTTACAGGCCATACATCTGATAAGGAATTATATCCAAAATATATAAGAAACTCAACTCAATAGCTAGAAAACAAATGACCCAAGTAAAAAATGGACAGACAAGGTGCAGTGGCTCACACCTATAATCTCAGCACTTTGGGAGGCCAAGATGGGAGGATTATTTGAGGACAGCAGTTCAAGACCAGCCTGGGCAACATAGCAAGACCCTATCTCTAAAATAAAAAAAAAATTTATCCAGGCACAGTGCTGAATGCCTGTATTCCTAGCTACTTGGGATGTTGAAGTGAGAGGATCAGGATCACTTGAGCCCAGGAATTAAGGCTGCAGTGGGCTATGATTGCACCACTGCACTTCAGCCTGAGTGACAGAATGAGACTGTCTCTTAAAAAAAATGGACAAAGGACTGTAATAGACATTTCTCCAAGAAGACATAAATGGCCAACAGGTATGTGAAAAAATGTTAAACATCACTAATCATCAGAGAAATGCAAATTAAAACACAATTAAATCACTTCGCACCTGCTAGAATGGCTATTATCAAAAAAAGTAAAAAGATAACAAATGTTGTTGAGGATGTGGAGAAAAGGGAACTCTTACACACTGTTGGTTGGAATATAAATTAGTACAGCCAGCATGGAAAACAGTATGGAGGTTCCTCAAAAATTTAATAATAGAATTACCATATGACCCAGCAATCCCGCTACTGGGTATATATCCAAAGGAAATGAAATCAGTTTGTTGAAGAGATATCTGTACTCCATGTTTATTACAGCATTGTTCACAATAGCCAAGATATGGAATCAATCTAAGTGTCCATCAACGAATGAATTGGTAAAGAAAATGTGCTATATACACAATGGAATACTATTCAACAATCAAAAAGAAAAACCATCTTTTCATTTACAACAACATGGATGAACCTGGAGGACATTATGTTAAGTGAAATAACCTAGACACACAAATATCAAATGATCTCACTTATATGTGAAAACTAAAAAATCGATCTCATAGAAGTAGAAAGTAGAATAGTGGTTGCCAGAGGCTGAGAATGGTGGTGGGGACAGGATATGAGGAGAAGTTTTTCAAAGGATGCATGATTATAGTTATGTAAGAAGAATAAATTCAAGAGACCTATTGTACAGCAAGATGACTATAGTAGATGATGATTTATGGTATTCGTGTAAAATGCTAAGGGATTTTAAGTGTTCTCACCACAGGTATAACTTTGTGAGGTAATGCATATGTTACTTAGATAAATTTAGCCATTCCACAATGTACATATATTTTAAAACATCATGTTGTACATGATACATATAATTTTGTCTACAGTTTTAAAAAAAGAAAAAAGAAAAACACCAAAGAAACCAATTTAATAAAAAGAATAAAGAAAGAAAAGGAAGAAGGTAACATGAAAGGAAGAGAGGGAGGGAGGAAGGAAAGAATTCAATTTTTGTTTTCTTTTCCATTTTAAAAACAAAAAAGACAATACCATTCATCACTTTCTAAAAGGCTGAGGAATGTAACCAACACCTGATTTGATTTCTATACCTATAATTTGGAAATGAATAAACCTTCATTTCTTTAAAACTAAGTACTGTAAATAGAGTTTTCAAAGTAAATAAAATTAAATTCATAAGCTGATGTTTTTGTACAATTCAGATTGACTGTCTTTATTTTTTATGCAATTTCATTTTTCAGCTTCTATCCTTATGTCCCCCAAAGTCCCTCTTCCTTGATAACAGTCATTATCTGGCTGGCTGAAGCCTTGTGAAAATACCAGCAGCCAATTTAGCTGCTGGTGGGAAACTCAGGGCACAGTTGCCCTAAGGGATTTCAAGAAAGCAGGTAGACTAATTTGCAAAGTCTCTCCATGTTTCTTTACACAATAGTAGTAACTGTAGAATAAATACATTTATATTTTAAAAGAAAAAAAAATAAAAGGAATTGTTCCATCTTCTCTTCATTTTGCAAATGTTGATTAGATTCAAAAGCCTTCACTTGAGACACTCATCAACGTCCTGGATTTAAAGGATTATTGTCTGTGGGATTTTTAATTACCTTTTGAAGGCAAAAAGATAATTGGATTCAGGAGTTGGCCAATAAAGAGGCAACTGATTTGATTTTTAATTGTGGAGATTTTTGTTAAAATCTGTAGTTCCTATGTAGTTAATATCTATTAAATTTTGGCTCAAAAGGCCTTTTTTCCTCCTATGTACAAAGTCAGTCACATGAGCATATATAACTCTTTAGACTCTGCTATACTATACAATAAATGTATCTATGAAATGAAGAAATAAACATATGGCACCTCAAGGTTTGAGTGCTGGCAGCTGTGAGCGGCATTGTTTAAATTTCTGGAGTTTCAAGCCAAATGTTGCCATCCACATGGCCTGCTCATTTTAACCACCCTCTGTCACTTGTCAAATAGACTTCACTATGCGGAGGCCTGCACTCGCCGTAAACTGCTGGGACAAACAGATCAGCCTGTATAAAATCACATTGTTATCTTTCCTAGCATCCTGCTCTGGCCCACCTATATTCTCTATGTAAATCTTACCATTATTTATTTATATTCTTGTTCTAAGTCTCTTCAGATTCCTAATAAGCACACACCAAACAAACCAAGCTATAAGATATTTATGTCTCTTATAGCTCCAAAGACATGTTGAAGGACAAATGTTCTAAAGGCATCATAGCTATCAGACCTCTTGGGAGTTCACACAGTTAAAGAGGAAACAAGACATCATATGACTTGCTCATTTCACCCTCCTTGAGGGCTGATGCCAAGGACATGTGTAGGCGTGGCTATTACACGTGATTCTGTACCACCGCCAAAGACTATTTTTGTTGCATGACCACTGGTACAGTTTTCAGGGCCTTCCCTGTGCCTCTTGGATACCCCCAGTCATATGTACCTAAAGTGGCCTCATAGGAAGCTATTCTTTGGAATGATCATGTTTCTTTCCTGTCCTTGCTCTTGAGCTATCCCCATCTGAGCTCATCCAGGATGAGCTGGTTTATCATCTGTTGTCATTTGTCCTCCCCACACGTGGATGGCTCCCTTGTGTTTCATCCCTGCAGTCCTGAGAGGCATTCCTCAGAATCATATTTCAGTTTTAGCTTTATATTTAGGTTGAGGAAACAACTCAAAAATACCCAATGTGACATCTTAGAGTTGATGTAGGTCTCCCAAACTATGAAGAAGATAAGAAATTGCCCCTACTGGACAGACATGTGTTCAGTGTTGAGTTTGATATCACATCTACCATACTCTCAGAGGACATTCTTCAATTTTTAATTATTTTCCAAAATCTTTGTTCCTCCACCCATTGCCGACAGGAGTGTTGCTTATGTAGCAGAATTAATTGGTAGCTTTCTGCTGTCTCAGCCAGTTTACAGAAGGCTGGTACACACCTTCTGGGATTTTGTTTTTGTTTTTTCAGTTTATTTATGTTAGTGACACTGTATCAATTTTCTGAAAATTAGCTCGTTGAGTTTTACATTAGCAGTACTGGCATGGCATACATTAATCATAATTAATGAAATATCATTATAATCATTTATTTGTATAATTACCACTTTTATTATTCTCAGATAATGCTTCCTGAAGTTAATGATCACGCTCATGAGAGAGCCTTACCCTGTTTTTTGTGACCAAAGACAGGTATCCAGAGGGAAAACCAATTGAAATCAAACTGTCCTGTAGACAAACTCAAAAGTGTATACACTTATAAATACTTCAATTGTTTTATAAAATGCAAAATAATAAGTATTTACCACTGGAGAGTAGAAATTCTAAGTTTGATGTAGGAAAGATGAAAATTCTTTTAATCAGTTACTACATGTTTGTCACCATTGTTGGTATGTGACAGTCAAACTAAGTAGTTTCTAGAAGCTCAAAGGATGCTTCTCTACACTGTGGCTGGAGTAATCATGTGAAAACCATGTCATACTGAACACCCAAGCAAGTGTTTTGTTTTTTGGTTTTTTTTTTTTTTGAGACAGAGTCTCACTCTGTTGCCTAGACTAGAGTGCTGTAGCATTAGCCTAGCTCATAGCAACCTCAAACTCCTGGGCTCAAGTGATCCTCCTGCCTCAGCCTCCCATGTAGCTAGGACTACAGGCATGCACCACCATGCCCGGCTAATTTTTTCTGTATATTTTTAGTTATCCAGCTAACTTCTTTCTATTTTTAGTAGAGACAGGGTCTTGCTCTTGCTCAGGCTGGTCTCGAACTCCTGAGCTCAAACAATCCGCCTGCCTTGGTCTCCCAGAGTGCTAGGATTACAGGCGTGAGCCACCATGCTGGGCCCAAGCAAGTGTTTATATGGACAAAGAACATGGAAAATCGCCATCATGGTGGGAGCAAAGCTGTCCACTGTAGCACTTATGAATGTAAACGAGGGGCCCAGGCTAACGGGGCTGACCCTCCACTCCGCCGATTCATAGCTGTGTGGTAAGTCACCGTGCCTACATTTCCTCAGGTGTAAAATGAGAATGATGATGATAATAATAGTAATAATACATACATACCCCATAGTATTTTGATAATTCAAAGATCTATAACAAAATATAAAATATATAAAAATAAAAACAACCATGGGTTATACTTACTTCCTTATATTAATAGTACCTAGACACAGTACCCGGAATGGATTAGGTGTAAGCCATAGTTGTTATTTTTATTTAAGGGTATATCTGCAGTGGTCAGCGTGTCTGAGATGCAGGCTGCTCAGTGTGTATAGAGCAATCTGAATGCTGGGCCTGAGAGTCTGCCGGGAAATCAGGACTAGCCGGATAGTGGATTTGCAGTGGTGAAGCCATGCAAGCCCCAATGGGCTCAAGGTGGCCAGTTGGAGGCTTTCAAGGTTTGTGCTGAGCTTTCACACTTCTCCAATGCCCTCTCATACACCTGGGTGAAGTCTTGTCTCCCTAGAGGAAGTGGCCCTATGGGCAGCCATAGCCCAGCTGTGGGCAGGTGGTTATTGCCAGGTACTAATGTGCAGACTTTCTTCCTTTCTGCAGACCAGCCACTTTGCCTGTAAAGTAGTTGTCTCAAACTCCCTTGCTCCCAGATGAGGAGGGGAAGAGATCCTTCTCCAGCACAGCTGTTGCACAGGGTATTCCCGGGGAAGACTAGTGAAGCCCCCAACCTAGGTTAGAGCCCAGGTAGCCTGGGATGTGGAGGCTTTCCCTTCCTTATCTTTCCCTTCCTTACTCTCTTTCTCACTTCTTCATTCCTACACACATCTGCCCAAAAGCTGCCCTCTCCAAAGACCTTTTCATAGTGAAATTCTCAAAAAGGCAGCACAGCCAGTAGGTGACCAGCAGGTGCAGACACCGGAGCAGCACCGTCCAGAACTTTCGGTGACAATGGAAATGTTCCATATCTGTGCTGTCCAGTACAGTAGCCATTAGCCATAGGCACCTATTGAGCATTTGAAATATGGCTAGTGTGACTGAGGAACTGAATTTTTAATTTTATTTAATTTTAATCAATTTTAATAGTCACACCTGTGGCTAGCAGCTATTATATTAGATAGCACAGCTTAGAGGCAGACAGCCTGGGATTGTGTCTGAGCTCTACATTTCCCTGGCCTCATGACAATGGGAAAGTAATTTTAATTCTCTGAGCCTCAGTCTTTCATTATATATGGGGGTTATATTATTAATTACCTTATAGTGCTGTTGCAAAGATTAAATAAACTCTGAAAGCACCTAGAATAGGATCTAATCTATGCTACGTTTTCAGTAATGGTGGCTATTGTATGACCATTAAAACATACTCAGTTATGTTTCCTGTGATTCAGCTGGGTTTGCTCTTCTCAGTTTATTGATTGGCGGAAATAATCACACCAAAATCATGTTCAGCAGACTCTTTGGAAAACAAAGGGAAAACATCAACCAGCATACATGATAGAAACACAACAAAAGCCATTCTCAACTGTACCTTGCGGAAATAAACCAACAACCGTGCCCAGCTGAGCCTTGGAGAAACATACCTAAGCCTTTTTTTTTAAATCAAAAGATATCTTATTCTGTGGGTGTTTTAAAGGCTGAATCATAAGCAAATTTCTTAAAGCCATGATATATTTTGTTTGGTTGAGTTTGGAAGGGTTAGACCTTGTCTGAAATATCTAACATAGATATTTAATAAATAAAGGATAATCAACAATCATGTATCAAAGGAGTAAATTAATGTAATAACTTTCGATTGAATATCTAACTCTAAATGTTCTCAGTGTCTAACTCTATGCTATGTGCAATGGGATCCAGAAAAATATTTCCTTTGTTTTCTTAAGAATTTTGCAGCATTTTTAGAGATGCAATCTTTACTAGATACAAATGACAAAAGTATGATGTAAGGTAAGTCTGATCCGTGTTTGGAAAGGGAGAACTACCCATCACTGAGATGGTTGAGGGGAGTTTTGTGTATGGAGGTGGACATTAGGTCATGAAGCCTAAAAACAGGCGGTGCTCATCTTCTAGGTCTGAAGAAGTAAATATGGTAGTTATCATTTTTGAAAGCAGAAATGTGCTTGGGACAGGCGTTGTTTAAATTGTGTAGGCAAGTATATGAGTTTCCTTTGGATTCAATTCATTCAACAAATATTATTGATCATCAGTGTGTGCCTGGCAAAAACACATCATAGACAGTTTGTGGTTTGCTCAGAATTGGACAGTTGAATACTTCATGCTGGGTGGGGAATCTGCTTAATGTATGCAAATTTGTAACCCCATATTCATAAATCGGAATGTCCTAGTACATAAATAAGGAAATTCATGACAACAATTCTTTTTTGTCTGTGTGTGAGACACAGTCTCACTCTGTTGCCCGGGATGGAGTGCCATGGAGCCAACCTAGCTCACAGCAACCTCAAACTCCTGGGCTTGAGCAATCCTTCTGCCTCATCCTCCCAAATACCTGGGACTACAGGCATTCGCCACCATGCTCAGCTAATTTTTTCTATATATTTTTAGTTGTTCAGCTTATTTCTTTCTATTTTTAGTAGAGATGTCTCGCTCTTGTTCAGGCTGGTCTTGAACTCCTGACCTCAAGTGATCCTCCCGCTTCGGCCTTCCAGAGTGCTAGGATAACAGGCCTGAGCCACCATGCCTAGCCATGACAACAATTCTGACAGAAATATCACTGTCTAGTTATCTACTGGTGTTCACTTTAAGTCATTACTTCATTAATGGTGGGCTTTATGTTTTCAGTTTCAATATTCTTTAAAAGCATATTTAAAACAATATTTTTAAACAAATGTTCTGAGTAGATCAAAATCTTATCACTTTTAAAACAGTTGCAAATATAAGTCTATCAGGGCTTCCATATCTCACAGTCTAAGCAGCAATTAGAAAATTCAAATTCTAAAATCATAGAATCATAAAATTCTCTTCTGAGAGTATAAGCCTCCATTTTTAGTAAGATATCTAAAATAAATGGGAAATTTCTTTAATGTTAGGGGCCAGTGACCTACTCCTCCCCCAGCCAGGAAAAAAAATATATTTTAAAGATTTATAAGTAAAAAACAAAAGAAAACTAGCTTCTTGTTCCCCCCTCTTCATATAGAAATATTGACCCTTCCATTCAGAGCCAGATTAAGGGCAGTGTGACATCACCACTCCCCCCCCCACCACCTTTTTACTCAAAGTGTGACTCCTGGACCAGCAGTGTCAGGATCTCCTAGGACCTTATCAGAAATGGAGAATCTCAGGGCCTGCCCCAGACCTACTGAATGACAATTGCTGGATCTGTTTTCAACATAGTTTCCAGAAGACAGATACACACATGAAAAATTGAGAAGCACTTCTCTACAGAACATTAAAATATTACTGAACTAATTTGAAAAAAAATGTGCCAGTTAGCTCAGCCCTCCATCCTCAGTTCCATTCACAGCCAGCGACATGTAAATTGGTCCTGCAGAACACGTGGGAATAGAGCTTTCAAGATGAAACAACAAAGGATTCCTAACAGGTGCTGACATTCTCTCTTCCTCAAATAAATATTGAACATTCATTTTGAAGATACAGTTTAAAGAGCTGGCAAATTGCTTTCTTACCTAGGTCACCAACATGAGACTCTGTAGGGGCATCCTTCTCATCAACTGTTTCTTTTTTAAAATTAAAGTCTGAGATATAAATGCAACCCGATAAGTGCAATGAACAAGGAACTAGATCATGATGAGAGGAGAATCAGAAAGGCTGAGGAAGAAAGAAGTATTGGGGAGACTGAGAGAAATGGAGGAAGCCAGCAGGGTTGAGGCCAGCAGCTTTCGTACGTCCTTACATTCCTCTCAGACAGACTGGCCCTTGAACCCACCCTGGGCAAGGCCTTCGCGCTTCAGGATGACTGAGCAAAGCTGGAAACAGGACCCTAAGCCAGGGCCATTCATTTATAACACATTATCTAAAGCAAATGAAATTAAATCCATTGTGACTATAGCAGCAGTCATTCATCCTCTAATCAATATCGAAGTCTAAAAATATTGAAATTGAAGTGCATCTTTTAACTTGGGATGATTAATGATAAAAAGAAAATCAAAGAGGATCTAGTTTATAGTTGCTGCCTTTTTGTGGTTATTAGCCACACACGAACAATTCCATGTGGAAAAGAAGGAGTACAGTCATGGCTTGAACATGGGTTGTGTAAAAGTAAATGTATGGAAATTCAAATCCAGTATCATTGGCTGACTCAATCACTATGATGCAGGCTGGGGAGGTTAATATAAAAAAACTAACTATAATCATGTAATCATGAGGAAAGAAAGTATAAAAAGGGCCCTAATAATTTTGGTGTGCTGATAAAGGTTTAACAACTGGCTCTTTGGGGGAAAAAAGCCCTAACTGTAGCATTTGCCAATTTTCGTGACATAAATGTTCCAAACATGGTAATGTCAAGCTACCATTGTTATGTCATTGAGCACAGAGTTTGGAAAAGATGCACAATACTGGTTCTCCGAAACCCATAAAAGCCACTGTAGCACACCCTTGCAAATAACTAAATGTACATATTTTTCTACACATCGATAGACTTGGCAACATTTAAACTTTGGTCCAGATATATATCTACTTACACCATGAAAAATGCAGTGATCCTACTGTTAACCTTTACGAATCAAATGTGGTTAGGGCCAAAGATTAAACTTTGGAAGAATAAGCACACGAATTTTGGAAGTCTAACTTCTCATTTTTTTCATTTTCAACATATCAGAAAAAGACTTCAAATTGCACTTTTATGATATCCTCCTGCACATCAATCACTCTCATGCCGATGTTTTTAATACCTATTAAAGATGGGGAACTACCTGGTATGGCTTATGTTTTGCTTTCTTGGATACTTCCCCTGAGTTTCTGTCCCTACATGGATGTAGTCATGAATTCTGGGGAGACACATGAAACAGCAGCCATGAATATGTATGCTTTGGGGTACTTCATCATAATTTTTGGCAGCAATATTCTTCAGGATCAGCATATAGATTACAGTTAAGGTGGTTGCCTCGAAAATAATTTTAAGCAAGACTTTTTTATAGCATATACAAAACAAGCTTATAAAGTTATTTGTCATAGAGGATATTTTAATCACATAATAGAAAATAATGTTACTTATGAGTAAGGTTTAAAACACAAGAAAGTACAAAACCCTGTTGCTATACATCATGCTTGATGAATAAAACAAAAATCTATTTTGCATTTATTGTAATATACGTGAAGATGAGATTTCCCATTTAAAGGAGTGTCTTGTTAGCATTTTCTTATACAGTATCTCTCAATCTTTCACATATATATTAATGATAACACAGAAGACAATTCACAAGGCCATTAGAAATTAAGGCTGTCATAAAACCTAATGCTAAATTCTGGGAGAAACTAATAATAGCTATAAGAAAGATAACATTGGCCGGGTACGGTGGCTCACGCCTGTAATCCTAGCACTCTGGGAGGCCAAGGCAGGCGGATCGCTCAAGGTCAGGAGTTCAAAACCAGCCTGAGCAAGACCTCGTCCCTACCAAAAATAGAAAGAAATTAATTGACCAACTAAAAATATACATACAAAAAACTAGCCGGGCATGGTGGCGCATGCCTGTAGTCCCAGCTACTCGGGAGGCTGAGGCAGTAGGATCACTTGAGCCCAGGAGTTTGAGGTTGCTGTGAGCTAGGCTGATGTCACAGCACTCACTCTAGCCTGGGCAACAAAGTGAGACTCTGTCTCAAAAAAAAAAAAAAAAAAAAAAAAAAATTTATATATATATATATATATATATATATATATAACATTAATTTAGAAAATTGACCAAAGCATCAGCTAATGGAATTAACCACCTTTGCTTTATGGAAAAAAAGGATCATACAAAATAAGGTAGGAAAAAAATCTCCCATAATCCTGTAACATAAAATGTTTCCTAAACAGACATGTAGGATGTGCTCCAAGAAATCATCCCTCTATAATGCTTAGAGCTAGTGTGGAGTGTGAAGTCTTCTGAACTCCTAAAACCACTCCTTTTCACCCCCATTGGCATTATCGTCCATCCTTTCAGAATATGTAAATCCTGTAAAAATAACTGGGCAGGAAATGAGAGGGCAGAGTTAGGAGTGCCTTAGTTGCCTTTCCCTATTGTTCTGTAGTGGAAATGGCATGGAGCGACCTCACTAATTTAATCATAGTTTTCAATATCCTAGAAGATTAGGCAATGAGGGAGAAGTCCTCACTGGGTTCATGTCTGACAGCAAATGGGAATTTATCTAGAACCTGTGTACATGAATCTTCCCTCCTCCAACAAGAGATCTGAGAAAGGGATTTGATCTCTGCACAAACAGAAAGAAGCACATAGTCCAAACTAATTACCCTATTTGTTGATAAACACTTAGTGATAGTTAACTTTGTATATACTTGACTTGGCTAAAGGATACCCAGATAGCTTGTAAAACATTATTTCTTTGTCTCTGTGAGGTTGTTTCTGGAAGAGATTAACATTTGAATCTGTAGACTGAGTACAGATGCACCCTCACCAATGCAGGTGGGCGTCACCCAATCCATTGAGGGCCTGAATAGAACAAAATGATGGAGGGAGGACAAATTTGCCTTTTCTGCTTGAAGTGGGACATCCATATTCAGACACTTGGGCCTTCAGCCTCTTGCTCATACTATTAGCTCTCTTGGTTCTCAGACCTCAGTCTTGGACTAGGACTATATCATCAGCTTTCCTGGGCCACCAGCTTGCAAACGGCAGATTGTGGCAGACTGTGGGACTTCTCAGCCTTCAGAATAGCATGAGCCAATCCCTCACAATAAATCTCAATCTCTCTGTCTCTTTCTACATATATAGATAGATACAGATATAGATATACACACATACATATACACATACACTATTCGTTCTGTTTCTCTGGAGAGTCCTGACTAATGCAGTCTAGATATTATCTTTACCAAGCATGAGTAAAAAATATGTAGATACAGAACAAAACAAAATATAAAACTACAGAACAAGAGGGAAAGGCAACATCCACAAGGCCCAGAGACAAGTATACCTCTATGATATTATCAATTGCAAGGTCTAAAGAACATTTCAGAAAATTTCAGTAAAGTATAAAAGATATGTCATATATGAAACAAAACAATGAGTCATTTTTAAAAGCTGAGATGAGAGGAACAGGGCTTATGGATGAGATCATGAGGAATGAGGAATCGGAAAAACACAATAGCAGAATTTAAGACCACATTGAGAAAGTAAAGAACAAAACTAACACTGCAGAAAATGGAAGGGGTGATGGGGGTAACAAATTTGAGAAGGCTTCTTGGAATGCAGGGGACAAAAACAAAGATATATATAAGTAATGAAAGAGACTGTTACACATAGGGAAGAAAGATAATGGAAAAAAATTCAGATTTTTTAGTGATGTTTTGTGATAGTAAAGGAGAAACCAGACAAATCAGATTTCATGAAACAGTAATCAGAATTAACCAAGCTATAGTTTAACAAAATCCTTGAGCTTGGAAAAGTTAAGTGCACATATTTTTAAAAGAGTTCCTCAAACCAGAGAAAAATCAGATAAAGAAACACAACCTCTGGGTAAACCTGACAAAATTTTGAGTAACCAAGATCGATAAATTTTTTAAAATCTTATATGCATTGGAGCAAGATTACCTCCACCTGAACAAACTTACCTATAAAGAATTATTTTCCAGTGAGTTCCCTCAAAAGAAGATGTTTGAGACTAGAGTTTGGCAATCCCAGGCAGCACCTCTAAAGGAGTGAGATCATGAAATAAGGAAGCGTAAGGAATCATTAAAGTTACTTTCATTGAGCTGGTTTCAGCTGCGAGCAACTGAGGCTCAATAAAAAAGTACAATTCAGCATTATCCCACCCAAGGGGTAAGGAGTCTGAGCTAAAAGGTGATCAAGAGAGATTAGCTCCCAGCACTTCAAGCCAGGCCACGTGGTGAGAGAAGCCCTCAGCAGAAAGTCGGGATGCTTGCAGTAAGTAGTACACTGTTGGCAACGCCAAAACAATGAATACTTTGGCTATGTGGGAGGGCACTGAAAATATCTACTTACATTTATCAAGAACCTAGTTATCCTAAGACTTCCCTTGTACAACTACAACAACAAAAAATGCTAGAAAGCAGTGAATTTATGTCAGCAAAGTTTTAAGGAGAAAATAATGTGTATCAATAATTTGATATCAACTCAAACTTTATGGATCATTTATAGGTAGTTGCAATAGCAAAACAGCTTCATATGCAAGACCTCAAAAACCGCAGGGCCCATGAACCTTATCTTTAAAAAAAAATTAATTGAAGATTTCTTTCCATATAAAACTAGCGTTTGATTGTACATATTTAACTCCCTTCTCTCCCAAATTCCCTTTGAAATTTCAAAGCAGAAAAAAATGTTCATCCTCAGCATAACCTGGAAAATAAGTCCATTCATCAGCCAGAAGCTTTAAGGTATAGCAATTTCTATAAGGTATAGTAAAAATAGGATCTGGCTGAGGAAATTACTGAGCCCCGCAAGGTTCAATGCATGCATATTTAAAATATGTGGAGTAATTACTCAAGAAGAGACTCAATGCAGACAGCTTGTGAAATGACTCCCAGTGATCTCTGCCTTTGGTATTCAGGCCCTTGTGTGATCCCCTCCCCATGCACATGTGTGTGTGTGTGCTGAGCATAGTGACTTGCTTCTAACTAACAGAATACAGTAAGATTGATGGCATACCACTTTGAGATTAGGTGATGAAAGACTGTGACTTCCCTTTTGCTAGTCCTCTCTCTGTCTCTTGCTGTTGCTCTTTCTTGCCCTCTCACATGCTCACTCTGCCATGTTGTGAAATGCTCTATGGAGAGACCCACGTGGCAAGGAAGTGAGGGTGGCCTGTGACCACCAGTCAATGGGGACCTTAGGCCCTCAGTCCTACAACTCTTGAGCAACTGACACCTGCCAACAACCATTTCAGTGAGCCTACAAGTAGACACTTTCCCAGTGGAACACTGAGGTGAGACTGCAGCCTCAGCCTACACCTTGCCTGCAGCCTGCGAGAGACCCTAAAGCAAGGGACCCAAGCAAGATGCCCAGATTCCTGGTACTCAGAAACTCTGAGATAATAAATGTTGTTTGAAGCCATTAAGTTTTAGAATTTATTGCAAAGCAACAGATAATACAGCTAGAACCCCTCCTAATGTAGAAATTCAGGACTTGGAAATAAGGCTGGGTCATCGGAAAGCACAGGACAAGTTGAACAAATTTAAGTTCTGTCATGAGTGCCCACTTTCCTTGGGAATGAGCAGTGTTCTCAGTGGTGGAAGTGTTACTACCATGAGCTTCCAATTACAGCGGTCATGCCCGTTAGAGATCTGCTTCAGACCCTCAACCACTTTTAGGCTGGTGTCTGTGGTGTACCAACAACAGAGCAGTGGGAGTGGTCATATTTCATGTGAAAACAATAAGGGGGCTCGTTTTCTGGAGAGGATTTAAAGAAAAGCAAACTAAAAATCAGTCTGCTTTGTGCTCCCACCATGCACTGGCAATCTAAACAATGTCAGGGCAGCTCTCCCTGCCTCCCCTCTGGTACATCGCTGACTGCTATGACAAAGACTTTACAAATGGTTGGCAGAGCTAGACTCCCTGCTGTGCACAGCCTTCTTGATAACTCCATCTGCACTTTTTATGGAAAATTGGATGTCTCACCCAATGCAGATGCCTCCACAGATCAGAGCAGCAAGAAAGAACAGGAGCAACAGCAAAGATGATGTCAGGCTCTGGATCACAGCAAATGAGACTCTTAGGATTGACTTCCAGGCATGCACCAGTTCCCTGTGTGCAGAGTGACCGCCCGTGTTCACCTGTCAGGGGTGGTGATCATTCTCATTTATTCAACAAATATTTATTGAATGCCCAACTTGAGCCAGATACTGTTCTTGGACTAGGGAATCCGGTAATTATCAGACACAAATAATTGCCTGTGTGGAGCTTCTATTCTAGTGGAAATAGACTAGCATAAATAAATTAACAAATAAAATATACATCAGATGATGATAAATGCGACGAGGAAAGATGAAGCCAGAAATGGGGGATAGAACCGTGCCAAGATGGGTTTTGCAATTTTAAATAAGGTGCTCAGGGAAGGTTTCAGGAAATAGGAGACATTTGAACAAAGACCCAAAAGAGGTGAAAGAGAGAGCTGTGTGGCTATCTAGAGAAAGAACAATCCGGGTAGAAAGATAATCGAATGCTAAACCCCTGACAAGGTAGTGTTCTTGGAGCATTTGAGAAACAGCACAGAGGCTGGGAGGTGGGGAGTGCTGGAGTAGAGTGAATAAAGGGGCGGTGGTAGGAGATGGGGTGAGGGGGCTGGGTAATGACTTTTGTTTCTCTTCCTCTCCCAAATCTCCTATGAATTCCTGTCATCTGCAGAATTTAAACTAGAAGCCTGCTGGCAAAGGGTTCTGGGAAATAAAGTTCTGGGCTTCCAGCCCCTAAATACTGAAACATAGGTGGACAGGAGGAGTGCTACACATTAGTACTAACAGGCAATCTGGCACATTAACTTTCCCCCACCTTCCCTCCAAGATTCTGAAAATAATATTGTCAAAAATATTTTCTAAGATCTTACAACTTTGACATAACCTGGAAGAATGACCTGATTTCTAGTTCAATTCTACTGCTTGATCTTGAATAGGCAGGCCCCTTAACCTCTCTGAATCTCAGTTTCCTAATTTGTCAAATGGAGATAAGAATACCTGTATCTCAGAGTCATGCAGATTTAATGATTCAGTTCATGTGAACCACTCATCCCAGTGTCTGGCATACTCCAAATAAATAGTAGCTATGGTTGTAATAGATAGAAAATTAAGGGACCTATGGATCCTAACTCTGGCTCCACCACCCACTAGTTTAATGATGACAAATAATTCTTTTTCACTTCTGTGAACATCTCTTTCCTCATCTTTAGAACGGCACAACCTACCTCACAGTTATTTTAAGGATTAAATGAGACAATAGAGAAATGATACTTGTGTTGGCACATTAAGTTCTCAATGAATAGTAATTATTATGATTATCTAAGAAATCAAGGGGTTGGATTTTCTTCAAATTTTTCCTTCCCATCCCAGTAGTCCTTGGTACTGTCAGCAGTTGAATTATGTAGGACTTTTGTAATCTACCTCTTTCAGAACTTGTGGAATTTACAAATCTTATTTCCTCTTAAGTAAATGTCTATCTGACACACTGTGGCCAGAATGCAAGAAAATTAGAGACGCAAGGCTGTCCAATCACCTGTATGCCCCCTACCCAGGTCCCTGTGCAGCAGCTAATGTCGAGAGGTAGGAGTTACACAGGAGGTGATCCTAGCCCGCTGGACTTCATGGTAATTTAGATAAACTCCCTCCATCCCTTTCTCATTTATCTACCACCTGGCCTCCTGTTCTCACCTGAAAGGGCAACTGCAGACACTGGCCCCATTTTCTGAGGCGATTTCAGCCGATAAACCGAGCACCTGGGGCTTGGCTGTCACGGAGCAACTTGAGGCCAAAGTCAGTGAGAATCAAGCAGCCAACAGGTCATCTGCCATCGTGCTTCCCAGAGTCCCAGCCATGGCCATGGAAGAAGTGAGAAAACACACAGCAGGTGCCCGTTTCTCTCCACAGCAACCAGTCATGGCAATTTCCCAGATACGACCAAAACCAATGCTGAAAGAAAGCTGGTGAAGAAGCAATGGGGTAAATGAATGAGAAGGCCCGGATATGAGTACCCTGAGCTCTTGGCTGGAATGGAGAGTCACTGGTTCAAGGCCATGTTGACATACAGCTGACACAGGAAAGTGGAGCAATTCTCCCCACAACCCTTTACAGTGATGGTGAGGAAACAAGCTCGAAGCACATTCCATCTGAACACGTTCTCAGTAGCAACCAGCTAGTTAAGCTACATATAAATAATCCTTACTCTTCCAACCCCTCCATGAACCACTCAAACAATTTTTCTTTGAGGAAGAACCAGACATGTGGACAACCACTTCTCCACTTGCCCCTCTCAAATTTTTAGTGTTTATTTATTCATTCATCTATCCAACATATAATTATTGAGTACGCACTAGGCCTCAGCTAGGAACTGAAAATATAACAAGAACACGACCCAATTCAGGCCTGACCCTCAAGGAGCTCTCATTTGGGAGAAAGAGACAAATAAATTAATCCACAATTATACCCTGATAAATACTGTGGGAATGAGGGATGTGGCAAAGGATGCTAGAGGAAAGGCATGAATGTCAGAAAAGTAGTGAGGAAGGCTCCAGGAAGAGCTCCACTGGGACTGAGTCTAAAAGGATCTGCAGGAGTTAGCAAGTTAGAAAGGCAGAGAGCTGGGGGTACTGATGGTTAGTGTCAGAGATGGAAGTCTTGGCAGAGGGAACAGCAAGGGGGGAAGCACCATGTGTCTTAAATCCTGCAAGTAGCTCAGTGGGACAGGGAGCGTGGGGAGAGATGAGGTTTGAGCTACAAACCACAGCCAGAGACTTGCAAGTCCTAAGCCTCAAGGACCTAGCTGAAGCCATGGAAAGGAATAATATCACCTATGGTGTGTAGTGTGAGAAACACAGTCCAAGGACCAACACCTGCGATGGACCTGGTTATTTCTTAATATCCTATTCAACTCCAGACAACAAACTTCACCACACTAGAGCTCTCCCACTTTTTATCCTCCCTAATACCTACACCCGCCCTCACCCAGCTACCACTTCTCCCTCTCTACATTTTCTAATGTTGTCCTCAGTTGTCATTGTCATTCATGTAGAAGAAGAATAAGAACTGTCAACTCTTTATGTTGGACTTTAGACACAATGCTGATCTAGAGAATCTTTTTACAGCGGGATAATCATTTGCAATAGGTCTATGTAATATACCGGTCATAGAAGGATGCTGACGTTTAAAGAAGAGAGTATAAACTGTATTTTAACCTCTATGTCTTGCTAATTAAGCATTTTCCACCAAGTCAGTGAGCAGACGGTTTCCCAGACTTTACAGCCTTTTGTTTTAGTGCTGCCTTGGTAGGAATCCTGGCAGAACATGAGCCTGTTGTTTTTGCTTAGTCGTCCTTGCATGTAAGACAGACTCCATAGATTGTTCTCACGGTACATTTTCAACTTAAGGTTTCCAACTCCTTTTGGCCAGGGAAGCCCTAAGTTTGATCCTCTCAACTTTGACAGCATGGAAATTTCTTTTTCATTGGATTTCTTCTAACTGATCATTCTGTTGCTACATATTGTAATTCTCTGCCCAGGAAGGAAATGGTCTTCTGGAAGGAAATGCTGACTCTAGTTTCTCATTTAAAGACTGGGCACTTTCCTGTCCATTGTGATGAAGGGCTCTCAGGTACATCTCGCCCCTACTGGAGCTGTGCAGCTCCATCGTCATGGTAACACCATGGAATGGCGAGAAGAAGATGCAGAGGACCCATGCTGACATCCAGGGCCAGCTGCATGAGCGTATGACCTGTGCATTCACTCAAGGCCCTGCATTTAGAAAGGCCCCACACTTGGCTTAATGCTCTGCTGTCAGAGCCTTGAAATCATCAATAATTTTTTTTAACAAGGGAACCCACATTTTCATTTTGCCCTGAACCCTATAAATTATTAGGTACCCAGTCCTGCCAACATTATAATCCCTTTTGACAATAAGAATCAGCCTTCGTGTTCCATTAGGTCTGGTTTCCAGTGGCAGCAAAGCCAGTTCACTTCCTCCTTCCATCAGTCCTATGGCTGCATACCTGGTAAACCACATTTCAGAAGTCCAGAGGGCAGAGGGTACTGTAACACTGGAAGAAACTGGAAAGACGAAATCATACTCAGTTGAATACCACCAGGTACCATATGCAACTTCTTTGCCAAACTTCAGCATCATTCAGGATAATAAAGACAGAATTATCAAGGTGCTGAGAGTTTCCCCATAGCTGTATCCAGATCCAGACATAACTTCCATCAAGCTAAGGAACATTCCCTATAGAGAGGTACTTGAATGATCAAAAAAAAATTACAGTTCACAGCAATCTGGATCTGTTTTCAGGAAGTGTAAAGAGAGATGCCTCCTCGATTACACCTTTTGTTCATGTAAATGATGTTAAACTAAAAACCAGGTTAACAAAATAATGCTGTTTTTTTCTATTTAGTCCAAGAATGCCTGGCTTGTTTAGAACAGAAACCCGAGAGGAAGGCATCACTCCAATTGTGGAGAGTTTTTATGTCTAATCATTTTATTCATTTAGATTTTATCCAAAGGAATAAAGCTGTTATACTAGATTTCACTTGCAATCATGTGATACTCAGTTGCCAAGGATATCAATTTGCCTAAAATTCTGGCTACAAAAGAAAAGGAGATATGTGTGTATACACATACATACATATATATACATAGTATACATTCATAATGTCTTTCAACTAGTGTAGCATAATTTTGGAATACTGATTAAAGTTTGCTTAGTTAAAATATTTTAAGGTGATGGATGTTCCAAGTGTACTGATTTGATCTTTATAAATTATATGAATGTATTACATTATCATGTGTACCTCAAAACTATGTATACCTATTATGCATCAATTAAAAAAATTGTTTAAAAATATATACACATCGTATGAAAAAAGAACATATGATCTCATTATTAGCTTTAAGATTTTGATTACAGGTTGAAATTATATTTTTGATATATTAAATAAGATATACTACTAAATTGAAAATATATATATGCTGTTAACAATAGAGGAAATGGCATACTAGAGATGCTTCATTGCTTTCGAGGGCTGAGTGTACTCGTCTCTTCCCAACTGCACATTCAGTGATGTCAGGCTGATATCTTGAAGTCAGCCATGAAGGGAGTATTTACATGATGGCGTCACAGTGACATATGCTACAAACCAGGGCACTTTTCCCCTGGAGTTCCATATACCAGCACACCACTCTTTAGAGTTGACAGTAAAGAGTTCTAAAAATTGAAAATTGTGAAAATTAAGATATTGTAGATCCAAGTGATTAAAACAAAACTGATGAAGAATGATTAGAGTAGGAGTTTTAAATCCTCATAAAAGAAGAGAGGAAGCTGGAAGGATAACATTTCATTCCATCAGCTCCAACCTGTTGCTGGGGACCATTTTCCAGGGAGATAGCCTAAGACACACCAGTTAAATCCTTCCCCATATGCTGAGCAATACTGCACCTGAAAATGCAATGAGTGAGTATGTGTTGTCTGTATTGGGATTGGGGCTACCCAATGTCATGAGTACAAATCATAAAAATAAATAACTACATAAAATTATATGTGCCTTCATTTTCTCAAAGGCAACATTAAAAGAAACACAATTTTATTAATATAAAGATGAGGACAATTAACATGATTGGAACTCCATTTCATTATCTCATTTTACTCAAACGTATAAAAATAACCTCAGCATTATATATATCACAGAGGAAAATAAACTGATTAAAACTGAAAAGGAAAGTTGCCATTTTTTTTCACATCAAATATAATCACATGAAGGAACCACTTCCCAAAAGGGAATTACGAGAAATTAAACAAAGAATTTATTGCTCAGCTGTCTGTGGCTGCACAAATTTATGGCCAAAGTGAAAATTGCACCAGATGTATTTTGTAGAGGAATAGGGGTCCACTGCATTTCATCCATGCTAGTAAAGATCTTACAGGAATAATCCAGCCACCTTTATTTCATCATTTCAGCTTTTAGATATATCACTAACCACCCTCCACAGCCCCACAAAATACCCAACATTTTATTTTCTATTGACTTATATCTTTCTATAATTCTTTAATGAAGGAGAGCTAGAGAGAGGGATAGCGAATGTGTATAAGAATCTTCAGGTCATGTGTGTCATTTAGAAGGGTGGTATATACTCTTGTTTTGTAATACAAATTAAAGACAGGAAATCTGGACAAAATCTTTTGGACTAGTGAGAACACAGAGAAGATATAATGCCAGCGTAGGTTAAAGACATTGCTTTACAGTGCTAACCACCAGTACTCTAGGGCTGATACTTTAGGACTATGTGCCCAGCACTGTGCTAAATTAGCCCATTTAATCCTCACAACTACCCTATCAGTTGATTGCCTGTTATAGACTCCATTTTACAAATGAGGAAACTGAGGGCATGGAGAGGCTAAGTAACTAAGAGATTGAGCCTGAATTATAAAACCAAAAAGTCTAGTTCTAAACTAGAGTCTGTGTGTCTGTGCTCAGAACACCTATACCTGGCTGCCCAAAGCATGAAGATACTTGCCCTGAGAAAGCCAAAGAGAAGAAAATATAAAACCACCAAAAAAAAACCAAAAAAAACAATTTGGGGCTGGATTTTATTGCTGTTCTTTTATAGAAAGTTAATCTTATATAAAGTACCATATGTA
The DNA here is from genome assembly GCA_008750895.1 of Mirza zaza. Lineage (NCBI taxonomy): Eukaryota > Metazoa > Chordata > Mammalia > Primates > Cheirogaleidae > Mirza > Mirza zaza. The sequence continues at coordinate 50,394 of VSMD01000420.1, forward strand.
TATACGTATGTCTCTTTTTGAGAAAATTTTTCTACCTTCCCAGACTTAACTCTCATTTATCCCATTGAAAAGACTTTCTCTTCCCCACCTCCTGATACAGCCAGCATCCAGCATACAATGTTGCTGATGAAATAATTTTTCAATGAATGAATCCATCAACCAATTAATCAGTCAGCTAATGAGTACCATAATAGCTATAGCATTCAACTCACCTGGAATTGAACAGTGCTTGATGGGGCTTGCTATTTTAGTAATCCTGGGTGGTCTCAGAGCATCGGGATAAGCTTTGCAGGTTTGTAGACTAGAGCTGTGAAGATGTAGTATGAATAGAGAAACAGCATTGAGAAAGATAAAGTCTTTAATGATGTGCCAAGGATATATACCAAGCACACAAAACTGTTCACATCACTTAACTCATTAATTCTTATAACAATCCATTTGGTAGATGAGAAAATGGAGGCTCAACATATAAAGCAATTTGCCCAAAGTCACCCCAGCAAATGAGTGTACAACTGAGGGCATGAGCACAATTTTTCTCACTCCAAAGCTCTTTTCATTACCATCCAATAGTTCAGGCAAGTGCAGGAACAGAGCAGGGGTGGAGGAGTAGGAGAGAGAATAAAGTCAGAATAAGATGAAGTTTAGCCAAGAGATCAGCTTTATCCATGAACCTCAGTTTCTACTCTAGTTTGCCCTAGAAATATCCAGCCAATTATTTTAATCCCTCAATTCCCTTAAAATAGGAATGACCCAGTTATCACAGTCCTACGGACAGGAAAGTCAGGGCTGACAGCCAATTAATTCAGGGCTTCACTCTGTGCTGGCAGGGGCTCCCATAGGGATATAGCCTTAACAGAAGTTCTTTTCCACCTTCTGAGTCGGAGGTAATCGCCCCTGTATGGGAAATTCTAAACCTCGGTGCCCTTAGGCGGCAATCTGACCATTCATTTGCAGAGTCTTGGCACTAACCTGGCAGCTGCACATGCCCCCTGAGGAGTTACAGCTGTCTGGTGAGACACCTGTTCCCCCTAACTGAAGGTGATGGGCACGGGGCTGGTGGAGAAATATTGGCAGAAGCTCCTCTAATGTCTTGTGATTGGACAAAAACTCCCAAGAAGCCGTAATGGACAGGAGATTCTGCCTGCAGTAGCATTCCTCCAGAAAAGAACCACCTTGAAGTACAGTAAATTAGAGACACCCAGCAGAAACTGATGATGGGCAGTAGAGAAATTCCTTTAGAAAAGAATTCCTAAGGAGAAAGTATAAAGAAGTGAACAGGGCAATGCCCTCTCTTCATTGATAATACTATACATTTGAACATCTGCAGCATTCACAACCTTCTCCTGCAGTAGCATTCACAACTCTCTCCACCCACTCTACCCCCACTTTCTAGTAATAGGTTTAATGGGCACTAAAAGCATGAGGAGGAATGTAGCATACTCAATTTATTACCACAGCTCATTTCATAGATAGGAAACCCACGCCTTACATGCTGCATTGAATATATAAGTTACATTTAGAGATCAATATCACTTGACTGCAATTTGATAAGTGCTTCTAATTTAATTTCTAGCTACGGCATTTACTTAATCAAAACTTTGGCAATGAGAACCCATTCAAACACAATATGCAATAAGCAGATTTGGAAAAGAGTCAGCAGGAATTACGAGGTGAATAGTAAGAAACTTAAATGAATGATTTAAGTTCACTATAACTTGAGTAAAAACTCTATGTCTTTAAAAATAAAATTCACAAGCATTAGCTGTCCCATTACTGGAGGAAAATATAATAATAAGACATTTTTATATGCAGGGACTCTGGGTAGAAGATATGATCAAATCAGAAATGGCACCACCAATATAAATAATAAGAATGGGAAGTACCTTCTTAACTAATCACATATAAATGATGTCTTTATATTGCATCATGATCTGATACTTTTAATCACTTCAAACATAAAGTGTTTTTTTTTTTTTTTAATTTAAAAAATCCTACTCAGGACATTTTAAAGGCAGCTTGGAAAGTGTTCTTATTATATTTAAAAATTACTCTAGGTGTCTAACTTAAAGGCTTCAAATAGAATTATTTTATTATAAATGATCAAAATTATTTTTCCCATTGGAGCTCTGTAATACAGCATAATTTTCCTCATTTTATATTTTAAAGGCTTTGTGTCCTCCTAATAAGAGCTGCACAACTACACGTGAAATCGCTTACATCAGCCTTTTTATTTGGAACTGTGGGCCTTTAAAAGAATATGGTTAAAGCAAGAATAAAACAAGTCAATGATGAAAGGCCAACACAGAATGTTCTGAATATCAACTCAAATCTTTAAATAAGACAACCAAAGAAAAATGCCCTTCACCTAAAAGGCAGAGAAAGAGCATAGCTTTGCCATGCCAAGTAGGGGGCTTTCCTGGTGCTCCTTCCCTTAGGGCTGTTCTCTCTTTCCTTCCTCTCTCTCCAACATCCCATGGGATCAACAACTTTCAGAGAAGAAGTTCCCTAGCTCAAAACATAGTGTAGGGGAGATGGCCTGGGTACCCCAGAACTTTGTAAGTGATTGCCTTGTGGACTCCTTCCCTTGGATTCAGGAAAGGGACCCATGCCATTCTCCCCCTGCCCACTCCCCCAACCCACAAACAGGTAGATGAGGAGAGAGCTTCTTTTTGTGTATACAGTACTCCCCAAGAGGCCACCTCCTCTCCTCCCCAGGCCTTTCAGTATGTCCAGCTGGGAGAGGGCAAGCCCTGAAGACAGGCAGATGGTACCTGTGGATGATGGTCCTATGAACATAGAATATGGGGTACTTTTGTCCTTAGCTTTAGGCCTTGGCCGATTTCTACATTTCTGAGCAAACTGGGAACACTCTACTCAACACCTAGCACGAAGCTCTTACATTGAAAACATCCTAAATGTTCATCTCTAGGGAAACAGAAAAACGAAAACTAACATATTCAAATCATATAATATTGTGCTAAGAGGAATTAACTAGATCTATGTATATCAACATGGAGAGATCTCAAAAACATAATGATGAATATAAAGTGAGACAGAATGAGAGCTGTACGGTAATCTCTAACCTCAGTTTCCTCATCGGTAAAACGACGATTCATTCACTCAAGAAATCTTGACTGGGTGCCTTCCATGTACCAGGACTTGTTTTAGGTGATAGGGATACAAAAATGAAAACTGAAATGAAAACAACTCTTCTTTCACAGAGGTTACATTCTATTGGTATGAAACAGGGAGATGAACGTTAAACAAATGATAGAGTTAAATTTATGGTAAGTCTGGTGATTTATAAAAAACTACGGAGAAAAATAAAACAGGGAAGAAAAATGTAGCATCAGAGGAAGAGAGCTAGGAAGTTTTGAACTAAGATCTTTCTGGAAAGGTAACATTCCAGCAAAGACTAAGATTTGGGGTTATTAATGAAGCTTCCTCAAGCCTATGCTAATTAACATACTTCCTTTTCCAGTGTAGATATAAAATATTCTCTGTTTTTATGTCTTGTCAGGTATTTTGGTGAGTATCTACTTTCTGGGGTTGAGGGGAGGAAGATTAAACCTGGAACTAATTTTATTTTGAATCAACATGTACCTTTTAAGGGATTAAGTAGAAAAAAATTTTACTGTTATTGAATTATTCAGAAATAATCATGCCTAATATACCTGGTGCTGAAGCAGGAGAGTCAATATTAAGAATTCTGATGTGGAGAATTTTTAGGAGGCCAAATGAAAGCATTTGGCTTATTTCCTAAAGAACAATCTCATATAAGTCAAAATCTTAGCAGCTTGCTTCCCAATACAAAGCTAACCATAAAGTTAATAGCAGAAGAGATTCTGGGACAAATGGAAGAATATCAAAGTTAATGTCTAGAAATAACTGCATGTGAAACCCAGCCTCTTAATGAACCTGTGATATTCAGCAAGAGAGCTCACTTCTCTAAGCCTCAGTTTCCACATTTGCAAATGGAAATATATTCCCACCTCTCAGGGATTGAGAAAAAGAATATTCCAGTGTTTGTTCTACACCTTTCCCGCTGCTGGACTCTAAGCTCTATGGAGGCAAAGAGCATATGTCTTGCATTAACTGCAGTGCCCCACGACCTATCACATGCCCTCTTGGCACATAAAAAGTGCTCATTAAATTTTATGGACTAAATTAATGAATATATGACAATATCTAGAATAGTGTCTGGCGCAGAAGAGATTCTCACACAATAAAATATTAGTTTCGTCCTTTCTTTTCTTTCCTCCAACATTCTAGGGACTTTTCTCTGCCTAAGCCATTTAACCTGGTCCTGTGCTAATAATCATGAATCCCAAAAGTTTTTTTTTTTCCTGTTCGTAAATTGACTTGTCAGGATTATAATAGAGAATCTTCAAGCCATGAACATGATCCATGCACTGAAAATGGACTCCTTTCACCAGAGTATGCAGAACTTGGGTCTCTCTTCCAGTTCTAGCATCCTAATATCCAGGTTGTGTCTCTTTAAAAGTCTTTTTTGTGATGTGAAAAAAGTGCATTGATCTGCTTGCCTCAACCAGGGCCTCCATCCAGGTATCCTACTCCTCAGAGATTTATACTCTCTGCCTAAACCAGGTGTTTCACTTAAAGTGTTCAGAGTCCAGGAGGGGTCAGCAGCTGGCTATCACGATCTCTTGGCCAAGGACCAAGATGAACTGGCTAGAGGCACAAACTGGAACCACCTGCTACCTCTCCATGGCTTGCATGGCATCTCAGAGGTAGGAGGTGGGGAGTGCAGCTACTAATACCTCTGGAGATGTAAGCTGTTTCTTAAAGGAAAGAGACTGAGGAGGAACTGCAGGTGTAGTGTAGTAAATGATATGAACAGAAGCCACATCATATAATGTTTAAATAGATTCTGAATTCGGACTTGATTCAAACTCCAACTTCGCTAACTTTTTACAACACCTTGGCAATTGCTTAACCTGTCTGTGCCACGGTGTCCCCTCCTGTATGATATGATACTAACAGTAACATCTTCTGGGCATCCCCTATGGATTAGGCACTGTTAATGCATACCTGCATTAAATCTTCACAATAGCCCAATGAGGTAGATGCTAGTATGTTATTAACATATTCATTTTACAAATGAGGAAACAAACACCTGGAGCAGTTACATTACCTGCCCGAAGTCACACACTGGATTACATTACCTGCCCAAGTTCAATGCCCAACCAGCCAGCACTTGCATTCATTACACTATTTGAGAACTGAATTAGGTAATATGTACTAAGTGCTTACACTAGTGTTTGGAATATCATCATGCTTTGGGAGGACAATGAACAGAACTACACGGCCAGAAATAAGGGATCATGAAGTTCTCTAGGCAGTGGGGCTGGTTAATAAAAATTGGAGAGTTTTGGATTTTTTTACTACAAGGCTTGGGAAGCAATGAAGGTTGAAGCAGATGAGGGGAAGTCAACCAGTGAAGAGACCATGGCAGTGATTTATGTGTGAATTGATAACAGCCTAAAAGAGCATGATGGCTCAGAGATAGAGAATGCAAAAGCACACGAGAGTAAGGGGGCTACTGGGAAGGGTGACTATTTAGAAGGGCCACTAACAGAAAGGGGGACTTCAAGATGGCTCCTTGAACCACAGCAGGCAAGGATAATACCATTCCTTTAAAAATGGGTGGAGACCAGGGTGAAAGTGGTATTTCAGAGGAAGTAGATGCATTCAATTTCATCATGTTAAATTATAAAAGAAAGCAAGACACGGCGGCCAGACAGAAGACAGAGACAAGGTTTCTCGTGTGTAAATGAAAATAGACATAAAAAACAGCGCGTTAGAAAGGAAACTCTGAAACGGAACTCACCTTGAGTAAACCTCTGCTTTACCATTTTTTTCTCAACAGTCACAATTTGTGGGCTCCAACTCCTTATTATTTTGTTTTAAAATTTCACTTATATGAAAGTAGAAGAGCTTTGTGGACAATTAAGAAATTTTCACATGTGCTTCTTTTCTAAATGAATTGCGATGTGAAATCGTATATATTGGCAGATTCTTAGGGCTTGAGTCTTTACCTTGAAAAAAAGAAAAGAAAGGTCTTTTGCTTAAAATGGCTTCTCAACCATTATAACTAACAGAGACAAC